>OU975431.1:13215187-13491276 GCA_918857605.2 Philereme vetulata | reverse complement strand
AATCAAAAAAACGGTAGCATCTGCTCACATATAAATTATAATAGCTCTCTGTTTTTCAATAGACTGAAATACATTAATTGAGATTTAACAGCGCAATTTTTGATATAATTTTATTTTAATAGTCTCAAAAGAAAGGTTTAGACGGACCCTTCACAAGATATTAATTTTTGATTGGATTTTTTATTTATTTTAAATTGCATTTTATTCAATATTTACACGTAATTTGGCATTTTAAAGCGATATATCTATAGGAAATACCATTTAATTTTGGATATTGTTTTATCAGGAAATACTAGAAGGCGCCCCCTTTGCCTAGGTATTTTGATTATTGCAATGATTAAATTAAAATAGGGTTTTTCCTACATTTAAAATAATTTTAACGTAATTTTTACACATTTATTGAATTTATTATATAATATTATTATAATTAATTACCTGGAGTTCTTCTTCCTGGGTCCGCTGCGGGGCTGTCCATCTTCCTGCAAAAACCTGAAACAAAAAAAATTGAATTTGAGCGAGTTATTTGGAAAAAATCAAAAAAACGTTAGCATCTGCTCACATATAAATTATAATAGCTCTCTGTTTTTCAATAGACTGAAATACATTAATTGAGATTTAACAGCGCAATTTTTGATATAATTTTATTTTAATAGTCTCAAAAGAAAGGTTTAGACGGACCCTTCACAAGATATTAATTTTTGATTGGATTTTTTATTTATTTTAAATTGCATTTTATTCAATATTTACACGTAATTTGGCATTTTAAAGCGATATATCTATAGGAAATACCATTTAATTTTGGATATTGTTTTATCAGGAAATACTAGAAGGCGCCCCCTTTGCCTAGGTATTTTTGATTATTGCAATAATTAAATTAAAATAGGGTTTTTCCTACATTTAAAATAATTTTAACGTAATTTTTACACATTTATTGAATTTATTATATAATATTATTATAATTAATTACCTGGAGTTCTTCTTCCTGGGTCCGCTGCGGGGCTGTCCATCTTCCTGCAAAAACCTGAAACAAAAAAAATTGAATTTGAGCGAGTTATTTGGAAAAAATCAAAAAAACGGTAGCATCTGCTCACATATAAATTATAATAGCTCTCTGTTTTTCAATAGACTGAAATACATTAATTGAGATTTAACAGCGCAATTTTTGATATAATTTTATTTTAATAGTCTCAAAAGAAAGGTTTAGACGGACCCTTCACAAGATATTAATTTTTGATTGGATTTTTTATTTATTTTAAATTGCATTTTATTCAATATTTACACGTAATTTGGCATTTTAAAGCGATATATCTATAGGAAATACCATTTAATTTTGGATATTGTTTTATCAGGAAATACTAGAAGGCGCCCCCTTTGCCTAGGTATTTTTGATTATTGCAATGATTAAATTAAAATAGGGTTTTTCCTACATTTAAAATAATTTTAACGTAATTTTTACACATTTATTGAATTTATTATATAATATTATTATAATTAATTACCTGGAGTTCTTCTTCCTGGGTCCGCTGCGGGGCTGTCCATCTTCCTGCAAAAACCTAAAACAAAAAAAATTGAATTTGAGCGAGTTATTTGGAAAAAATCAAAAAAACGTTAGCATCTGCTCACATATAAATTATAATAGCTCTCTGTTTTTCAATAGACTGAAATACATTAATTGAGATTTAACAGCGCAATTTTTGATATAATTTTATTTTAATAGTCTCAAAAGAAAGGTTTAGACGGACCCTTCACAAGATATTAATTTTTGATTGGATTTTTTATTTATTTTAAATTGCATTTTATTCAATATTTACACGTAATTTGGCATTTTAAAGCGATATATCTATAGGAAATACCATTTAATTTTGGATATTGTTTTATCAGGAAATACTAGAAGGCGCCCCCTTTGCCTAGGTATTTTTGATTATTGCAATAATTAAATTAAAATAGGGTTTTTCCTACATTTAAAATAATTTTAACGTAATTTTTACACATTTATTGAATTTATTATATAATATTATTATAATTAATTACCTGGAGTTCTTCTTCCTGGGTCCGCTGCGGGGCTGTCCATCTTCCTGCAAAAACCTAAAACAAAAAAAATTGAATTTGAGCGAGTTATTTGGAAAAAATCAAAAAAACGGTAGCATCTGCTCACATATAAATTATAATAGCTCTCTGTTTTTCAATAGACTGAAATACATTAATTGAGATTTAACAGCGCAATTTTTGATATAATTTTATTTTAATAGTCTCAAAAGAAAGGTTTAGACGGACCCTTCACAAGATATTAATTTTTGATTGGATTTTTTATTTATTTTAAATTGCATTTTATTCAATATTTACACGTAATTTGGCATTTTAAAGCGATATATCTATAGGAAATACCATTTAATTTTGGATATTGTTTTATCAGGAAATACTAGAAGGCGCCCCCTTTGCCTAGGTATTTTTGATTATTGCAATGATTAAATTAAAATAGGGTTTTTCCTACATTTAAAATAATTTTAACGTAATTTTTACACATTTATTGAATTTATTATATAATATTATTATAATTAATTACCTGGAGTTCTTCTTCCTGGGTCCGCTGCGGGGCTGTCCATCTTCCTGCAAAAACCTAAAACAAAAAAATTGAATTTGAGCGAGTTATTTGGAAAAAATCAAAAAAACGGTAGCATCTGCTCACATATAAATTATAATAGCTCTCTGTTTTTCAATAGACTGAAATACATTAATTGAGATTTAACAGCGCAATTTTTGATATAATTTTATTTTAATAGTCTCAAAAGAAAGGTTTAGACGGACCCTTCACAAGATATTAATTTTTGATTGGATTTTTTATTTATTTTAAATTGCATTTTATTCAATATTTACACGTAATTTGGCATTTTAAAGCGATATATCTATAGGAAATACCATTTAATTTTGGATATTGTTTTATCAGGAAATACTAGAAGGCGCCCCCTTTGCCTAGGTATTTTTGATTATTGCAATGATTAAATTAAAATAGGGTTTTTCCTACATTTAAAATAATTTTAACGTAATTTTTACACATTTATTGAATTTATTATATAATATTATTATAATTAATTACCTGGAGTTCTTCTTCCTGGGTCCGCTGCGGGGCTGTCCATCTTCCTGCAAAAACCTAAAACAAAAAAAATTGAATTTGAGCGAGTTATTTGGAAAAAATCAAAAAAACGTTAGCATCTGCTCACATATAAATTATAATAGCTCTCTGTTTTTCAATAGACTGAAATACATTAATTGAGATTTAACAGCGCAATTTTTGATATAATTTTATTTTAATAGTCTCAAAAGAAAGGTTTAGACGGACCCTTCACAAGATATTAATTTTTGATTGGATTTTTTATTTATTTTAAATTGCATTTTATTCAATATTTACACGTAATTTGGCATTTTAAAGCGATATATCTATAGGAAATACCATTTAATTTTGGATATTGTTTTATCAGGAAATACTAGAAGGCGCCCCCTTTGCCTAGGTATTTTTGATTATTGCAATGATTAAATTAAAATAGGGTTTTTCCTACATTTAAAATAATTTTAACGTAATTTTTACACATTTATTGAATTTATTATATAATATTATTATAATTAATTACCTGGAGTTCTTCTTCCTGGGTCCGCTGCGGGGCTGTCCATCTTCCTGCAAAAACCTAAAACAAAAAAAATTGAATTTGAGCGAGTTATTTGGAAAAAATCAAAAAAACGGTAGCATCTGCTCACATATAAATTATAATAGCTCTCTGTTTTTCAATAGACTGAAATACATTAATTGAGATTTAACAGCGCAATTTTTGATATAATTTTATTTTAATAGTCTCAAAAGAAAGGTTTAGACGGACCCTTCACAAGATATTAATTTTTGATTGGATTTTTTATTTATTTTAAATTGCATTTTATTCAATATTTACACGTAATTTGGCATTTTAAAGCGATATATCTATAGGAAATACCATTTAATTTTGGATATTGTTTTATCAGGAAATACTAGAAGGCGCCCCCTTTGCCTAGGTATTTTTGATTATTGCAATGATTAAATTAAAATAGGGTTTTTCCTACATTTAAAATAATTTTAACGTAATTTTTACACATTTATTGAATTTATTATATAATATTATTATAATTAATTACCTGGAGTTCTTCTTCCTGGGTCCGCTGCGGGGCTGTCCATCTTCCTGCAAAAACCTAAAACAAAAAAAATTGAATTTGAGCGAGTTATTTGGAAAAAATCAAAAAAACGTTAGCATCTGCTCACATATAAATTATAATAGCTCTCTGTTTTTCAATAGACTGAAATACATTAATTGAGATTTAACAGCGCAATTTTTGATATAATTTTATTTTAATAGTCTCAAAAGAAAGGTTTAGACGGACCCTTCACAAGATATTAATTTTTGATTGGATTTTTTATTTATTTTAAATTGCATTTTATTCAATATTTACACGTAATTTGGCATTTTAAAGCGATATATCTATAGGAAATACCATTTAATTTTGGATATTGTTTTATCAGGAAATACTAGAAGGCGCCCCCTTTGCCTAGGTATTTTTGATTATTGCAATAATTAAATTAAAATAGGGTTTTTCCTACATTTAAAATAATTTTAACGTAATTTTTACACATTTATTGAATTTATTATATAATATTATTATAATTAATTACCTGGAGTTCTTCTTCCGGGGTCCGCTGCGGGGCTGTCCATCTTCCTGCAAAAACCTAAAACAAAAAAAATTGAATTTGAGCGAGTTATTTGGAAAAAATCAAAAAAACGGTAGCATCTGCTCACATATAAATTATAATAGCTCTCTGTTTTTCAATAGACTGAAATACATTAATTGAGATTTAACAGCGCAATTTTTGATATAATTTTATTTTAATAGTCTCAAAAGAAAGGTTTAGACGGACCCTTCACAAGATATTAATTTTTGATTGGATTTTTTATTTATTTTAAATTGCATTTTATTCAATATTTACACGTAATTTGGCATTTTAAAGCGATATATCTATAGGAAATACCATTTAATTTTGGATATTGTTTTATCAGGAAATACTAGAAGGCGCCCCCTTTGCCTAGGTATTTTTGATTATTGCAATGATTAAATTAAAATAGGGTTTTTCCTACATTTAAAATAATTTTAACGTAATTTTTACACATTTATTGAATTTATTATATAATATTATTATAATTAATTACCTGGAGTTCTTCTTCCTGGGTCCGCTGCGGGGCTGTCCATCTTCCTGCAAAAACCTAAAACAAAAAAAATTGAATTTGAGCGAGTTATTTGGAAAAAATCAAAAAAACGTTAGCATCTGCTCACATATAAATTATAATAGCTCTCTGTTTTTCAATAGACTGAAATACATTAATTGAGATTTAACAGCGCAATTTTTGATATAATTTTATTTTAATAGTCTCAAAAGAAAGGTTTAGACGGACCCTTCACAAGATATTAATTTTTGATTGGATTTTTTATTTATTTTAAATTGCATTTTATTCAATATTTACACGTAATTTGGCATTTTAAAGCGATATATCTATAGGAAATACCATTTAATTTTGGATATTGTTTTATCAGGAAATACTAGAAGGCGCCCCCTTTGCCTAGGTATTTTTGATTATTGCAATAATTAAATTAAAATAGGGTTTTTCCTACATTTAAAATAATTTTAACGTAATTTTTACACATTTATTGAATTTATTATATAATATTATTATAATTAATTACCTGGAGTTCTTCTTCCTGGGTCCGCTGCGGGGCTGTCCATCTTCCTGCAAAAACCTAAAACAAAAAAAATTGAATTTGAGCGAGTTATTTGGAAAAAATCAAAAAAACGGTAGCATCTGCTCACATATAAATTATAATAGCTCTCTGTTTTTCAATAGACTGAAATACATTAATTGAGATTTAACAGCGCAATTTTTGATATAATTTTATTTTAATAGTCTCAAAAGAAAGGTTTAGACGGACCCTTCACAAGATATTAATTTTTGATTGGATTTTTTATTTATTTTAAATTGCATTTTATTCAATATTTACACGTAATTTGGCATTTTAAAGCGATATATCTATAGGAAATACCATTTAATTTTGGATATTGATTTATCAGGAAATACTAGAAGGCGCCCCCTTTGCCTAGGTATTTTTGATTATTGCAATGATTAAATTAAAATAGGGTTTTTCCTACATTTAAAATAATTTTAACGTAATTTTTACACATTTATTGAATTTATTATATAATATTATTATAATTAATTACCTGGAGTTCTTCTTCCTGGGTCCGCTGCGGGGCTGTCCATCTTCCTGCAAAAACCTAAAACAAAAAAAATTGAATTTGAGCGAGTTATTTGGAAAAAATCAAAAAAACGTTAGCATCTGCTCACATATAAATTATAATAGCTCTCTGTTTTTCAATAGACTGAAATACATTAATTGAGATTTAACAGCGCAATTTTTGATATAATTTTATTTTAATAGTCTCAAAAGAAAGGTTTAGACGGACCCTTCACAAGATATTAATTTTTGATTGGATTTTTTATTTATTTTAAATTGCATTTTATTCAATATTTACACGTAATTTGGCATTTTAAAGCGATATATCTATAGGAAATACCATTTAATTTTGGATATTGTTTTATCAGGAAATACTAGAAGGCGCCCCCTTTGCCTAGGTATTTTTGATTATTGCAATAATTAAATTAAAATAGGGTTTTTCCTACATTTAAAATAATTTTAACGTAATTTTTACACATTTATTGAATTTATTATATAATATTATTATAATTAATTACCTGGAGTTCTTCTTCCTGGGTCCGCTGCGGGGCTGTCCATCTTCCTGCAAAAACCTAAAACAAAAAAAATTTAATTTGAGCGAGTTATTTGGAAAAAATCAAAAAAACGGTAGCATCTGCTCACATATAAATTATAATAGCTCTCTGTTTTTCAATAGACTGAAATACATTAATTGAGATTTAACAGCGCAATTTTTGATATAATTTTATTTTAATAGTCTCAAAAGAAAGGTTTAGACGGACCCTTCACAAGATATTAATTTTTGATTGGATTTTTTATTTATTTTAAATTGCATTTTATTCAATATTTACACGTAATTTGGCATTTTAAAGCGATATATCTATAGGAAATACCATTTAATTTTGGATATTGTTTTATCAGGAAATACTAGAAGGCGCCCCCTTTGCCTAGGTATTTTTGATTATTGCAATGATTAAATTAAAATAGGGTTTTTCCTACATTTAAAATAATTTTAACGTAATTTTTACACATTTATTGAATTTATTATATAATATTATTATAATTAATTACCTGGAGTTCTTCTTCCTGGGTCCGCTGCGGGGCTGTCCATCTTCCTGCAAAAACCTAAAACAAAAAAAATTGAATTTGAGCGAGTTATTTGGAAAAAATCAAAAAAACGTTAGCATCTGCTCACATATAAATTATAATAGCTCTCTGTTTTTCAATAGACTGAAATACATTAATTGAGATTTAACAGCGCAATTTTTGATATAATTTTATTTTAATAGTCTCAAAAGAAAGGTTTAGACGGACCCTTCACAAGATATTAATTTTTGATTGGATTTTTTATTTATTTTAAATTGCATTTTATTCAATATTTACACGTAATTTGGCATTTTAAAGCGATATATCTATAGGAAATACCATTTAATTTTGGATATTGTTTTATCAGGAAATACTAGAAGGCGCCCCCTTTGCCTAGGTATTTTTGATTATTGCAATAATTAAATTAAAATAGGGTTTTTCCTACATTTAAAATAATTTTAACGTAATTTTTACACATTTATTGAATTTATTATATAATATTATTATAATTAATTACCTGGAGTTCTTCTTCCTGGGTCCGCTGCGGGGCTGTCCATCTTCCTGCAAAAACCTAAAACAAAAAAAATTGAATTTGAGCGAGTTATTTGGAAAAAATCAAAAAAACGGTAGCATCTGCTCACATATAAATTATAATAGCTCTCTGTTTTTCAATAGACTGAAATACATTAATTGAGATTTAACAGCGCAATTTTTGATATAATTTTATTTTAATAGTCTCAAAAGAAAGGTTTAGACGGACCCTTCACAAGATATTAATTTTTGATTGGATTTTTTATTTATTTTAAATTGCATTTTATTCAATATTTACACGTAATTTGGCATTTTAAAGCGATATATCTATAGGAAATACCATTAAATTTTGGATATTGTTTTATCAGGAAATACTAGAAGGCGCCCCCTTTGCCTAGGTATTTTTGATTATTGCAATAATTAAATTAAAATAGGGTTTTTCCTACATTTAAAATAATTTTAACGTAATTTTTACACATTTATTGAATTTATTATATAATATTATTATAATTAATTACCTGGAGTTCTTCTTCCTGGGTCCGCTGCGGGGCTGTCCATCTTCCTGCAAAAACCTAAAACAAAAAAATTGAATTTGAGCGAGTTATTTGGAAAAAATCAAAAAAACGGTAGCATCTGCTCACATATAAATTATAATAGCTCTCTGTTTTTCAATAGACTGAAATACATTAATTGAGATTTAACAGCGCAATTTTTGATATAATTTTATTTTAATAGTCTCAAAAGAAAGGTTTAGACGGACCCTTCACAAGATATTAATTTTTGATTGGATTTTTTATTTATTTTAAATTGCATTTTATTCAATATTTACACGTAATTTGGCATTTTAAAGCGATATATCTATAGGAAATACCATTTAATTTTGGATATTGTTTTATCAGGAAATACTAGAAGGCGCCCCCTTTGCCTAGGTGTTTTTGATTATTGCAATGATTAAATTAAAATAGGGTTTTTCCTACATTTAAAATAATTTTAACGTAATTTTTACACATTTATTGAATTTATTATATAATATTATTATAATTAATTACCTGGAGTTCTTCTTCCTGGGTCCGCTGCGGGGCTGTCCATCTTCCTGCAAAAACCTAAAACAAAAAAAATTGAATTTGAGCGAGTTATTTGGAAAAAATCAAAAAAACGTTAGCATCTGCTCACATATAAATTATAATAGCTCTCTGTTTTTCAATAGACTGAAATACATTAATTGAGATTTAACAGCGCAATTTTTGATATAATTTTATTTTAATAGTCTCAAAAGAAAGGTTTAGACGGACCCTTCACAAGATATTAATTTTTGATTGGATTTTTTATTTATTTTAAATTGCATTTTATTCAATATTTACACGTAATTTGGCATTTTAAAGCGATATATCTATAGGAAATACCATTTAATTTTGGATATTGTTTTATCAGGAAATACTAGAAGGCGCCCCCTTTGCCTAGGTATTTTTGATTATTGCAATAATTAAATTAAAATAGGGTTTTTCCTACATTTAAAATAATTTTAACGTAATTTTTACACATTTATTGAATTTATTATATAATATTATTATAATTAATTACCTGGAGTTCTTCTTCCTGGGTCCGCTGCGGGGCTGTCCATCTTCCTGCAAAAACCTAAAACAAAAAAAATTGAATTTGAGCGAGTTATTTGGAAAAAATCAAAAAAACGTTAGCATCTGCTCACATATAAATTATAATAGCTCTCTGTTTTTCAATAGACTGAAATACATTAATTGAGATTTAACAGCGCAATTTTTGATATAATTTTATTTTAATAGTCTCTAAAGAAAGGTTTAGACGGACCCTTCACAAGATATTAATTTTTGATTGGATTTTTTATTTATTTTAAATTGCATTTTATTCAATATTTACACGTAATTTGGCATTTTAAAGCGATATATCTATAGGAAATACCATTTAATTTTGGATATTGTTTTATCAGGAAATACTAGAAGGCGCCCCCTTTGCCTAGGTATTTTTGATTATTGCAATAATTAAATTAAAATAGGGTTTTTCCTACATTTAAAATAATTTTAACGTAATTTTTACACATTTATTGAATTTATTATATAATATTATTATAATTAATTACCTGGAGTTCTTCTTCCTGGGTCCGCTGCGGGGCTGTCCATCTTCCTGCAAAAACCTAAAACAAAAAAAATTTAATTTGAGCGAGTTATTTGGAAAAAATCAAAAAAACGTTAGCATCTGCTCACATATAAATTATAATAGCTCTCTGTTTTTCAATAGACTGAAATACATTAATTGAGATTTAACAGCGCAATTTTTGATATAATTTTATTTTAATAGTCTCAAAAGAAAGGTTTAGACGGACCCTTCACAAGATATTAATTTTTGATTGGATTTTTTATTTATTTTAAATTGCATTTTATTCAATATTTACACGTAATTTGGCATTTTAAAGCGATATATCTATAGGAAATACCATTTAATTTTGGATATTGATTTATCAGGAAATACTAGAAGGCGCCCCCTTTGCCTAGGTATTTTTGATTATTGCAATGATTAAATTAAAATAGGGTTTTTCCTACATTTAAAATAATTTTAACGTAATTTTTACACATTTATTGAATTTATTATATAATATTATTATAATTAATTACCTGGAGTTCTTCTTCCTGGGTCCGCTGCGGGGCTGTCCATCTTCCTGCAAAAACCTAAAACAAAAAAAATTGAATTTGAGCGAGTTATTTGGAAAAAATCAAAAAAACGTTAGCATCTGCTCACATATAAATTATAATAGCTCTCTGTTTTTCAATAGACTGAAATACATTAATTGAGATTTAACAGCGCAATTTTTGATATAATTTTATTTTAATAGTCTCAAAAGAAAGGTTTAGACGGACCCTTCACAAGATATTAATTTTTGATTGGATTTTTTATTTATTTTAAATTGCATTTTATTCAATATTTACACGTAATTTGGCATTTTAAAGCGATATATCTATAGGAAATACCATTTAATTTTGGATATTGTTTTATCAGGAAATACTAGAAGGCGCCCCCTTTGCCTAGGTATTTTTGATTATTGCAATAATTAAATTAAAATAGGGTTTTTCCTACATTTAAAATAATTTTAACGTAATTTTTACACATTTATTGAATTTATTATATAATATTATTATAATTAATTACCTGGAGTTCTTCTTCCTGGGTCCGCTGCGGGGCTGTCCATCTTCCTGCAAAAACCTAAAACAAAAAAAATTGAATTTGAGCGAGTTATTTGGAAAAAATCAAAAAAACGGTAGCATCTGCTCACATATAAATTATAATAGCTCTCTGTTTTTCAATAGACTGAAATACATTAATTGAGATTTAACAGCGCAATTTTTGATATAATTTTATTTTAATAGTCTCAAAAGAAAGGTTTAGACGGACCCTTCACAAGATATTAATTTTTGATTGGATTTTTTATTTATTTTAAATTGCATTTTATTCAATATTTACACGTAATTTGGCATTTTAAAGCGATATATCTATAGGAAATACCATTTAATTTTGGATATTGTTTTATCAGGAAATACTAGAAGGCGCCCCCTTTGCCTAGGTATTTTTGATTATTGCAATGATTAAATTAAAATAGGGTTTTTCCTACATTTAAAATAATTTTAACGTAATTTTTACACATTTATTGAATTTATTATATAATATTATTATAATTAATTACCTGGAGTTCTTCTTCCTGGGTCCGCTGCGGGGCTGTCCATCTTCCTGCAAAAACCTAAAACAAAAAAAATTGAATTTGAGCGAGTTATTTGGAAAAAATCAAAAAAACGTTAGCATCTGCTCACATATAAATTATAATAGCTCTCTGTTTTTCAATAGACTGAAATACATTAATTGAGATTTAACAGCGCAATTTTTGATATAATTTTATTTTAATAGTCTCAAAAGAAAGGTTTAGACGGACCCTTCACAAGATATTAATTTTTGATTGGATTTTTTATTTATTTTAAATTGCATTTTATTCAATATTTACACGTAATTTGGCATTTTAAAGCGATATATCTATAGGAAATACCATTTAATTTTGGATATTGTTTTATCAGGAAATACTAGAAGGCGCCCCCTTTGCCTAGGTATTTTTGATTATTGCAATAATTAAATTAAAATAGGGTTTTTCCTACATTTAAAATAATTTTAACGTAATTTTTACACATTTATTGAATTTATTATATAATATTATTATAATTAATTACCTGGAGTTCTTCTTCCTGGGTCCGCTGCGGGGCTGTCCATCTTCCTGCAAAAACCTAAAACAAAAAAAATTGAATTTGAGCGAGTTATTTGGAAAAAATCAAAAAAACGGTAGCATCTGCTCACATATAAATTATAATAGCTCTCTGTTTTTCAATAGACTGAAATACATTAATTGAGATTTAACAGCGCAATTTTTGATATAATTTTATTTTAATAGTCTCAAAAGAAAGGTTTAGACGGACCCTTCACAAGATATTAATTTTTGATTGGATTTTTTATTTATTTTAAATTGCATTTTATTCAATATTTACACGTAATTTGGCATTTTAAAGCGATATATCTATAGGAAATACCATTTAATTTTGGATATTGTTTTATCAGGAAATACTAGAAGGCGCCCCCTTTGCCTAGGTATTTTTGATTATTGCAATAATTAAATTAAAATAGGGTTTTTCCTACATTTAAAATAATTTTAACGTAATTTTTACACATTTATTGAATTTATTATATAATATTATTATAATTAATTACCTGGAGTTCTTCTTCCTGGGTCCGCTGCGGGGCTGTCCATCTTCCTGCAAAAACCTGAAACAAAAAAATTGAATTTGAGCGAGTTATTTGGAAAAAATCAAAAAAACGGTAGCATCTGCTCACATATAAATTATAATAGCTCTCTGTTTTTCAATAGACTGAAATACATTAATTGAGATTTAACAGCGCAATTTTTGATATAATTTTATTTTAATAGTCTCAAAAGAAAGGTTTAGACGGACCCTTCACAAGATATTAATTTTTGATTGGATTTTTTATTTATTTTAAATTGCATTTTATTCAATATTTACACGTAATTTGGCATTTTAAAGCGATATATCTATAGGAAATACCATTTAATTTTGGATATTGTTTTATCAGGAAATACTAGAAGGCGCCCCCTTTGCCTAGGTGTTTTTGATTATTGCAATGATTAAATTAAAATAGGGTTTTTCCTACATTTAAAATAATTTTAACGTAATTTTTACACATTTATTGAATTTATTATATAATATTATTATAATTAATTACCTGGAGTTCTTCTTCCTGGGTCCGCTGCGGGGCTGTCCATCTTCCTGCAAAAACCTAAAACAAAAAAAATTGAATTTGAGCGAGTTATTTGGAAAAAATCAAAAAAACGTTAGCATCTGCTCACATATAAATTATAATAGCTCTCTGTTTTTCAATAGACTGAAATACATTAATTGAGATTTAACAGCGCAATTTTTGATATAATTTTATTTTAATAGTCTCAAAAGAAAGGTTTAGACGGACCCTTCACAAGATATTAATTTTTGATTGGATTTTTTATTTATTTTAAATTGCATTTTATTCAATATTTACACGTAATTTGGCATTTTAAAGCGATATATCTATAGGAAATACCATTTAATTTTGGATATTGTTTTATCAGGAAATACTAGAAGGCGCCCCCTTTGCCTAGGTATTTTTGATTATTGCAATGATTAAATTAAAATAGGGTTTTTCCTACATTTAAAATAATTTTAACGTAATTTTTACACATTTATTGAATTTATTATATAATATTATTATAATTAATTACCTGGAGTTCTTCTTCCTGGGTCCGCTGCGGGGCTGTCCATCTTCCTGCAAAAACCTAAAACAAAAAAAATTGAATTTGAGCGAGTTATTTGGAAAAAATCAAAAAAACGTTAGCATCTGCTCACATATAAATTATAATAGCTCTCTGTTTTTCAATAGACTGAAATACATTAATTGAGATTTAACAGCGCAATTTTTGATATAATTTTATTTTAATAGTCTCAAAAGAAAGGTTTAGACGGACCCTTCACAAGATATTAATTTTTGATTGGATTTTTTATTTATTTTAAATTGCATTTTATTCAATATTTACACGTAATTTGGCATTTTAAAGCGATATATCTATAGGAAATACCATTTAATTTTGGATATTGTTTTATCAGGAAATACTAGAAGGCGCCCCCTTTGCCTAGGTATTTTTGATTATTGCAATAATTAAATTAAAATAGGGTTTTTCCTACATTTAAAATAATTTTAACGTAATTTTTACACATTTATTGAATTTATTATATAATATTATTATAATTAATTACCTGGAGTTCTTCTTCCTGGGTCCGCTGCGGGGCTGTCCATCTTCCTGCAAAAACCTAAAACAAAAAAAATTTAATTTGAGCGAGTTATTTGGAAAAAATCAAAAAAACGTTAGCATCTGCTCACATATAAATTATAATAGCTCTCTGTTTTTCAATAGACTGAAATACATTAATTGAGATTTAACAGCGCAATTTTTGATATAATTTTATTTTAATAGTCTCAAAAGAAAGGTTTAGACGGACCCTTCACAAGATATTAATTTTTGATTGGATTTTTTATTTATTTTAAATTGCATTTTATTCAATATTTACACGTAATTTGGCATTTTAAAGCGATATATCTATAGGAAATACCATTTAATTTTGGATATTGTTTTATCAGGAAATACTAGAAGGCGCCCCCTTTGCCTAGGTATTTTTGATTATTGCAATAATTAAATTAAAATAGGGTTTTTCCTACATTTAAAATAATTTTAACGTAATTTTTACACATTTATTGAATTTATTATATAATATTATTATAATTAATTACCTGGAGTTCTTCTTCCTGGGTCCGCTGCGGGGCTGTCCATCTTCCTGCAAAAACCTAAAACAAAAAAAATTGAATTTGAGCGAGTTATTTGGAAAAAATCAAAAAAACGTTAGCATCTGCTCACATATAAATTATAATAGCTCTCTGTTTTTCAATAGACTGAAATACATTAATTGAGATTTAACAGCGCAATTTTTGATATAATTTTATTTTAATAGTCTCAAAAGAAAGGTTTAGACGGACCCTTCACAAGATATTAATTTTTGATTGGATTTTTTATTTATTTTAAATTGCATTTTATTCAATATTTACACGTAATTTGGCATTTTAAAGCGATATATCTATAGGAAATACCATTTAATTTTGGATATTGTTTTATCAGGAAATACTAGAAGGCGCCCCCTTTGCCTAGGTATTTTTGATTATTGCAATAATTAAATTAAAATAGGGTTTTTCCTACATTTAAAATAATTTTAACGTAATTTTTACACATTTATTGAATTTATTATATAATATTATTATAATTAATTACCTGGAGTTCTTCTTCCTGGGTCCGCTGCGGGGCTGTCCATCTTCCTGCAAAAACCTAAAACAAAAAAAATTGAATTTGAGCGAGTTATTTGGAAAAAATCAAAAAAACGGGCCCGCCCACCCACCCACCCATTCTGTATTACTTAGGTGAATTTTAACGCATATTTTGAAGGGAAAAAGTTTACATAAAATATTTTCTTGATTTATTTTTTTTTATTTTAATGCAGATTTGTTGTACATAAATTAACAACTTTTTTTACGTTTCTAATTTTTTAAACTAATTACGCTTTGCCACATTTATTGACATCCGAAAAATTTTATTTCTAAATTATTTATTTCAACTAACGGAAGGGTGACCTGGTGCTCTAAATTGTTTTATGTTCTAGGTATATTCATTTCTAACATTTTAGTTTATCCTATTTTATGTTAATTTAGGTCAACAGAGACAATAAAAATATTCAGGAAGTTATTTTAGTGTATTTGCGTAGTCTTGTGTGTATTACGTGATTTAAAAACAACCCGTCGAAATTCATATTAAAGGCATATAAACTTGGACCAGTTGCACTGTGAGAGTATTTGGAACTCTAACGATGTCTTCTGCTAGGTCTAGCGCCTCGTCTAGGTCGGGGGTAGCGGCTGCCTCTTCAGGCAAACCACCCATCAAAAAAACCGCCAGACCAGCCGGGGTCGCGGTATCCACGGCCGGAATAAAACCAGCCAAGGGCCTCAGGGAGAAGGTCGTGGTGAGGGAGGCGGCTCGGATGTCTGACGCACCGCCACCGGAGCAGGCGGAGAGCACTCCTCCGCGCACATTGGAGGAAGTGGACCGCTGCCTAGAGGATCTCGAGATCCCGCGTCCAACGCTCAGTGATACCGACGACTGCGAAACCGAATCGGAGATAGGTTCGGAGGCGGGCGCTCTTGGCAGGAAGGACAGCATGGTCTACATGACACCACGCGGGAGGACGGGGGTGCAGATGGATATAGCGACCAGAGCGGCGAACGACTGTCTGCAGAGAGGCAAAGACGCACTGGAGGCGGCTGGCAACATGAAGCGCGAGTGCAAGTTGATAGTTCACCAGTGCCTCACCTCTCTTTATGAATCGGTCCTTGGCTTGTCCGACTCTAGGTCACGACACAAGTACAACCTGGAAAAAGAGAGATGCCAACATGCCAAAGAGCTCGTTAATATAGAAAGGGCGCACACGAAGGAGTTGGCTGAAATGAGGAAGCGAGTTGTCGTCGAGCTTGGGCTCGCGCGCGGCGACATCAGTGGGACGCTAGAAGAGACCAAGGCGGTTCGCTCTTGGCTCGGATACGAGACTGCGGAGCCATTCAGAGGGATAAAGGTCATCGAGCAAGCACTGAAAGCTCTGGAAGCGTCCGTCCGCGAGGAGCGAGCGGGATCCGCGGCGGATCAACCGGGAGGAAGCCCGAAGTGGGACATTATCCAGGCGGAGCTCCTCGTGCTGGGCTCTCACGTCGGGAATGTGTCCAATCAGCTTGACGCTCTACGCAGGCAGATGGATGCCCTTATGGAGAGAATGCTGCGCCCACTACAAGCACCGCCATCTCCTTCCGCCCTTGAACCAGATTCACTTCGCTCTCTAGCTTTGGGACCTGACGCGGAGAGGTTGGAGGGGGACCTGAGTGAGATGAGGGCCATGCTGAGGGAGATATTGGGGTATACTTCTAACCCGGGAGCAGCTGCCCGCTCTTCTACCCCACCCCCCACACTTGACCTGGCGGATCACTTCAGGCCAATGGAGGAGCGATTGGATATAATGGCATCCGAGCTCCGAGCAATACGTGACTCAATGTGCCAGGAACAACACCCACCAGCTCCTAGTCTCGACTCGGAGCTTGCGATGGTGCAGGTCAAGCGGACCCTAGAGGATATCAGCAGAGGAGTGGCGGAGCTGAATACGACCGAAAAGCCCCAATCGTATGCGCAAGCGGCGGCCAGACAGGTTCAGCCTTCGAATCACACCTTGATAGTGTCCTCGAGCGATCCCAAGCACACCTCGGACAACGTGATGGATCGGATCAAAGCGGCTTTAGACTTAAAGGAAACGGGGGCCAAAGTGGACCGGGTCAGAAAGGCCAAAAACCAAAAAGTGGTCCTTAGCTGCGCTAGCAATGAAGATCTTCAACTGATAAAGGGGCGAGTCCAGCGTGGGGAGGGCTTGTCTGTGCAGGAGCCTCGGAAACTTAACCCCCTCGTATGCTTGAAGGGAGTACTCTCTTGCTACACAAACGAGGAGGTTGTGGACTACCTGCGAGCCCAGAACCAGCAACTACTCAGGGGCACAGAGAAGGCTGAAACCATTCGGGTGCGATACCGCAAGCGCGCGCGTAACCCGCACATATGTCATCCGGTCCTGGAGGTTTCACCCAAAAATTGGACCCGCCTCATGCGGAGCGGTGCGGTGCACGTGGGGATACAGAGAAGCGTGGTAGAGGACCAGTCCCCTCTGGTACAATGTACGAGGTGCCTAGCATACGGTCACACTAAGGCCGCATGCAAAGAAAAAATGGATCTCTGCAGTCACTGCGGGGGCGCACATACATGGAAGGCCTGTCCTAAGTTTGCAGAGGCCAAACCCGCTACTTGTATCAACTGTGTAAGGGCCCACAGGGAAGATTCGATTCATAACGCCTTCAGCGACGAATGCAGGGAAAAGCAGAAATGGGACCACATTGCGAGATCCCGAATCACATACTGCTAAGGGCAGCCAGGCGAACACCAGCGCAGCGGCTCAGGGAGAACCTCAAGGAGCGCTAAAATTTATACAGGCCAACCTGCAGCGATCAAAGCTGGCAACTGCAGAACTTCACCAAGCGGCCCATGAACGAGGAGTATCAGTTGCACTCGTTCAAGAACCATACGTGGGCAGAACCGGCGTGATGAAACAACCCCCTGGCACGCAAATCATCCAGTGCACTCTGGGTCGTCAAAAGCCAGTGAAGGCCGCGATCGTTGTCTATGGAGATAAACTGGAAGTCATTCACGACCCCCAGCTAGTAACCGAAAACATCGCGGCCGCTCGGATCAAGGCGGGCCGGTTGTTGCTCGGGATTCTCTCCCTTTACTTCGAAGGAGATGAGGACATAGAGCCCTACATTGTATCTACAAAGCGGGTCGTCGACAAACTCTCCACAGATAATATCATTGTGGGGGGTGACGTTAACTCCTGGAGCCAGTGGTGGGGCAGTAGTGTAGAGGATGATCGTGGGGCGGCTTACAATGCATTCCTAGCAAGCATGGAGTTTGAGATCCTCAATAGGGGACGGGTCCCAACCTTTGAGGTCCACACGCGTGGCATAACGCGCACGAGCATCGTTGACGTAACCGCATGCAGCCAATCGCTACTGGAAAGGGCGAACAACTGGATGGTGAATCGGAGTCTGATCACCTCGGATCACAATGCCATCACCTTTTCGTTGCGCCTCGAGAGGGCCCTCAAGCCCCTACTACCCATCTCGACGCGCCAATACAATACGAGGAAGGCAAAGTGGTCTGAGTTCAGCTCGCGCTTCATCGCCGCCTTAGCAGCGAAGGCAATAACGCCCAGTGCAATGGTGGGGGTATCCTGTGCAGAGGAGCTGGAGTCAATGGTCGACAGCTACATCAGTGCCATACACGGTGCCTGCGAGGATACCATACCTAGAATAGGGTCACGGAAAGCTAACGCCAAACCTCCCTGGTGGTCCGAGTATCTGGATCGTCTCAAAAGAGACGCAACCACAAAAAAAAGGCGTATCCGCAACGCAGCCCCAAGCCGCAGAGACTTCGTGGTCGAAGAGTACCTAAAGGCCAAGGAGTTCTACGCAGTCAGTGCTGTTGAAGCCCAGACCCAATCCTGGAAAGAGTTCTGCTCCACACAGGAAAGGGAAAGCATGTGGGACGGCATCTATAGAGTCATCAGAAATACGGCTAAAAGACAGGAGGACACACTTTTGCGAGACCCTACGGGACACACCCTGTGCCCAAAAGAATCCGTAGACCTCCTGATCAGGACCTTTTATCCTGATGACTCGACAGACACGGACAGTGAACAGCACATGTATATAAGACGCCTCACAGAAGCGAGACCCCTTTCGGAGCTAGATCTTTCGAGTGACGATCCGCCCTTTACAGACGCGGAGCTGGAAATGGTTCTCAAGAACCAAAATCCTAAAAAAGCCCCCGGCCTGGACGGACTGACAGCGGACATTTGTACAGCAGCTATCACGAGCGACAGGATTGTGTTTCTTGCTCTGGCTAATAGATGCTTATCGCTAGCACACTTCCCCCGACAGTGGAAAGTCGCGCATGTATGTATTCTCCGCAAGCCCGGCAAGGATGATTACACCCATCCTAAGTCGTATAGGCCAATAGGTCTGCTGTCGGTCCTTGGTAAAATTGTGGAAAAGATGCTGATGGGGCGGCTGCAGTGGCATATCCTTCCGAGGCTACATCGTGGTCAGTACGGCTTCATGCCGCAGCGCGGAACCGAGGACGCCCTCTACGACCTAGTGGGATACATACGAGCTGAGCGAGCAGCAAAAAAGCTCGTACTCTTGATCTCACTGGACATAGAGGGCGCCTTTGACAACGCGTGGTGGCCAGCCCTCAAACACCAGCTGGTCGAAAAAAGCTGCCCCAGAAACCTGTTTGCCCTCGTGGCCTCATACCTGGAAAACAGAAGGGTCAAGGTAAACTACGCGAGAGAGTCCAGCGAAAAGGACACAACAAAGGGATGTGTCCAAGGTTCAATTGGCGGACCAACCTTCTGGAACCTTATTCTGGACTCACTATTGGAAACACTGGCCAGCCAGGGCGTATACTGTCAGGCGTACGCCGACGACGTAGCTCTGGTTTTCTCGGCCCATCACGTCGAAAACCTGCAGCATGAGGCCGATTCCGCGCTGGAAGCCGTGGTGAAATGGGGGATTAAAAACAAACTTAGTTTCGCAGCACATAAGACCAGCGCAATGCTGATCACACGAAAGCTGAAGTTTGATCCCCCGATAATCCATATGGCAGGCGTGAGGATTGGTTTGGTCGAAGAGGTAAAGCTACTGGGGTTAATAATAGACAAAAAGCTCACCTTCAACGCGCATGTCTCGGCTACCTGCAGGAAGGCTGCAGATATATATAAGCACCTTGCATGCGCGGCAAGAGTGAGCTGGGGTCTAAATAGAGAAATAATACGTACGATTTATGTGTCGGTCATAGAGCCTATTATTTTGTATGCGGCTAGCGCATGGTCCCCTGCGGCGGGAAAGCTGATGGTCCGAAATCAACTGGACTCGCTGCAGAGGGGCTTTGCGCAAAAAATATGCAAGGCCTATCGCACGGTGTCCCTCACGTCGGCACTGGTCTTGTCCGGGTTGCTGCCCCTGGACCTCCGGATCCACGAAGCGGCGAGCCTTTTCAAGGCCAAGAAGGGTCATTCAGACAATTTCATCCCTCCGGGGCGCGAGGTGGAAGCAAGAGTGAACTACAATAGCAATCCCCACCCGTCCCAACTCGTATTAACAGACTACGAATGTCTGGAGAACTTGGACCCAGAAACCGTCGAGCTCCACCAACTAGTGGAACCCCACGTCTATACGGATGGGAGCAAGATTGAAGGGAAAGTCGGGGCTGCCCTCACATGGTGGGACGGGGGAAGAGAATTGAAGTCCTCTACCTTCCGTCTGGAGAGCCACAACACTGTCTTCCAATCTGAGTTGTACGCACTATACAGAGCAGTCAAGATGGTGAGAGACAGCAAAAAGGATGCTGTTAGCATCCTGAGCGACTCACGATCGTCGCTCGATCTGCTGAGAAGCCCTGCAGTCACTCACCCGCTCGCGGCAAAAATAAAAGAGTGCGTACGCGTAATCCGGGAGGAGGGCAGACA
Organism: Philereme vetulata; assembly: GCA_918857605.2. Lineage (NCBI taxonomy): Eukaryota > Metazoa > Arthropoda > Insecta > Lepidoptera > Geometridae > Philereme > Philereme vetulata. The sequence goes on along the minus strand of OU975431.1, from coordinate 13,470,058 downwards.
AGTGCGGTTCTTCTGGCTAAGAGCGCACGTAGGTACGCCCGGGAATGAGAGAGCGGACGAGCTTGCCAAAAATGCCGCTCTCAAAAAGAAAACACTTCCTGATTATAGCATGGTGCCGATTTCATATGTCAGGAGCCGCATCCGGGAGGAGACTATTCTGAAATGGCAAGCACGTTACGACGCATCGACCACGGGTTCGGTCACAAAAGTTTTCTTACCGAATGTAAGAATGGCAAAGAAGATTCTGGACGAAGGGAGCATAACACCAACCCACGTCCAGATCTTGACCGGGCACGGAGGTTTTGCATCGTACCTCCATCGCTTCAAGCTGAAGGACTCTCCCTCCTGTGCTTGTGACCCTGACTGTGAGGAGACAGTATGGCACCTGCTATGCGAGTGTCCTAGATTCGGCCGGGACCGAATGGAGCTGGAAATAAAAATCCAGCGAAAGCTGGACCAAACAGTTCTCGGAGAAATCCTGGCCGACAGCAAGTCAAGGAACCTACTACTGGCTTTCGCGGGTCTGGTGGCCACGACAGCTGCAAAAAGAAATGAGTAAATTAGTCAACATCCCATCTAACTGAAATTTATTTGATTAATTTTAAATGTTAATTAGTAATTTTATTTGATTTTATTAATTGATTTTATTAATTTATTTTTATGCTGTGATAGGTAATTTCATTAATTATTTTTATTTTCTAATGTAATGTTTTCAAAATAAATGTATTTAAGTAGTAATATAGTAATTTAAATTAATTTATTTGATTGAGAGCCCACATGGGTAGGTAATAAAATAAAATTACAGATTTGTTGAAAATACATAAGAAACAACAAAGTCTTTGACAACAGTCAAAGGAACAGCAGTATTTTTATAAAAAAAAAAAAAAAAAACCTAACCTAACCTAACCTAACCTAACCTAACCTAACCTAACCTAACCTAACCTAACCTTTTTTTTTTTTTTTTTTTTTTTTTTGCGCTGGGAAAAATGCGTTACGCATGCCCCCCCATTGGGGGATGGGGGGGGTATGTGGGACTCCCCGGTCTATTAAGGACCGGTATACCCACTAAACAACCCAGCGGCATTCCAGCATCGTCTGCGTGGAGGAGGACTGGGAAACTGGCTTTCTTCCAGTCCCCCGCCGACGACCGCCCGCCTTTACAGCGGGGCCCACACGCCCCTCCCTAAAGGGAGAGGCCCGGGAATGACCGTGAATGCTCGGCCATCCCCGCCCGGCGGAGATGGAGGATCTGCAATGCAGGAGAAGACGCCCCCGCGCCTGTCTCCCGCTATCCTCCACCAGGAGGGGGAAGGCGGTTGTCGTACAAACGCCTTCTCCCACCCCTTCTTCGCCTGCGGAGCGGTGCTGCGAGGGGGTCATCCTCCCGCGCGCGCTCCGCTGCCTCCTTTTGGGACATTACGTCCTCACAAAAGGAGGCTACGGCTGTCCAGGCCTCCTCGCTTCCCAGCATGGATAAGACCACGCCTGGAAGCGAGAGGTCCTGACCAACCACCGCTACCATGTCGCGGCGCGGTTCGGACCACGACGGACACACTTCGAGGGTGTGCTGCGCCGTGTCCTCTGCCGCGCCACATTCATGGCACGACGGGGTCTCCTCTCTTCCTATCCGGTGCAGGCATGATCCGAAGCAACCATGCCCGGACAAAACCTGCACCAGACGGAAAGAGAGGGCACCATGGGACCGCCCCAGCCAGTCTTGCAGGACTGGACCTAGAGCGTCCAGCGTTCGGCGGCCGAAGGTGGCGGAGGCGAGGTCCTCCATACAATGGTGGACGATCGCGTCCCTCGCCTCTCGCCGGACGGCTTCCCGCTCTTCTCGGGTAGGGTGCTCTCCGAGCGCCCTGCGTCCCGCCGTCCACTCGTACACTCTGGCGAGCACCCACGCCTCGAGCTCCCAAGGAGGGGTACCCGCCAGAGCGCACGCCGCCGCGAAGCCCACCGAGCGGTAGGCCCTCGCCACCCGCTGCGCGATAGCCCTCTGGGGCCTGCGGATCGCGGTTGCGTTCTCCCTCCTTTGGAGGGAGTCCGCCCAGATGGGGGCCCCGTATAGGGCCATGCTCTTCAAGATGCCGGCGTATAATTGCCGGCATCGCGCTTTGGGCTCCCCCAGGTTTGGGAGGAGCCAAGCGAGCGCGCCCGCGGCCTTTAGCAGGCGCGTCGATAGCCCGCTGAAGTGCGGGCCAAAGCGCCACCTGCTATCGAGGACTAGGCCCAGATATTTCATCTGGGCCTTCACCTCGACCCTGACGCCCTCTACGACAATGTGGGCGTCAGTAGGGGTGCGCTGCCGGGGCCCGTGGAAGAACACGGCCCCGGTCTTATGCAGCGCCACACCCAATCCTAGGCGGCGGATCCTTCCCGCAACTAAGGATCCACCGGCCGAGGCCAGGCTCGCCGCCTCTCTGAAGTCTCTCCCCCGAGCAGTGAGAAGAGTGTCATCCGCGTAGCAGATGACACTCGTGCCGCGGAGGAGAGTTCCCCGCAGGAGCCAGTCAAACCCGATGTTCCACAGGAGTGGTCCTAGGACGGACCCCTGTGGAACACCGGACTCTGCGCTGTACCGCCGAAGCTGGCCCGCTTTGTCTACAAGGAGGACTGCTCGGTCCTCCAGGTAGTCGGCCAGGAGGCTCCGTAGATACTGAGGCACTCCATGGTAGCGGAGCGCCTCGAGTATTGTCGGGTGGGGAATGGAGTTGAAGGCGTTGGCTATGTCAAATGACACAGCCAAAACTCCGTCCCCTGCCTCCACGGCCTCCCTCACCTGACCCTTCAGCCGGGACAGCGCGTCAACCGTCGAACGCCTTCTTCGGAAACCGAATTGGGCGTCCGACAGGTTCGGCCCTATCCCCCCCAAGTGGCCATTAAGCCGAGCGGCGACGATCCCCTCGAATAATTTACCAGCCTCATCGAGCAGAACGATGGGCCGGTATGCCGAGGGGGAGTCCGCCGGGCGTTCCTCCTTCCGGAGGAGGCACAGCTGCCCCTCCTTCCAAGGTTTCGGGAACCTCCCAGCCGCGAAGCACGCGCTGAAGATGTCCCGAAACCTTTCCTCCATTTCGGTGGTGGCGATGGCCACCACCCGTGCGGGGACGCCGTCCGGCCCGGGGGCCGTCTTCTTGGCACGGAGGCGGAGCGCCGCCACTCCAAACTCCACCTCCGTTACCGGAGGGACCTCTGCCTGCGGCGGAACCGCCTCCTGCGGGGGGTCCATCACTGGTGGGGTGAATCTGGTCCCAGTTGGAAACAAGGACCGAACCACCCCATCCAGCAATGACGGCTCGAGGGTCTCCGCAATTGGGGGACCAAAGGGGCGCAGTTTATTCCGCGCCGCCTTATACGGTCTCCCGTACGGGTCACTGTCGAGACCCTCGAGCATCTCCGCTCTAGCCGCGTCTTCGGCGGCAAACATCGCCACCTTGAGGACCTTCTTTGCCTCTACATATGAGGCGTATAGAAGGTCCTCGTTCTCCGGGTTCCGCAAACTGCGTCGTCGGCTCCGCGTGTAGGCCCTCCTGGCCCTCACGCAGGCGGCCCGGAGCCCCGCTAGTTCCTCCGACCACCAATAGACGGCGCGACGGGGAGGTGGTCGGCGAGACCGAGGCATGCTGGAGTTGCACACCTCGGTCAGGGACTTTCGCAGCTGGACCGCTGCGGCGTCCACGTCCTGGACATTGGTGGGAGGCGTGAGCCAGTCCTGGAGGAACGCCGCCTCCCTGGCCGCTCCCCGGTCCAGGTGAGTGAGGGCCCACCGTGGAAAGGGGGATCGGCCCGAGGGGGCCACCCCCGGGGGGCTCTGGGTGGAGATGTCGAACCGCACATATCGGTGGTCCGACAAGGTCTCCACCATCTCCACCCGCCAGTCAACGACGCGGGCGGCAAGTGCGGGGGTGGCAAACGAGACATCGACCACCGACCCTCCCAGTTGCCGCACACACGTGTGGACTGTCCCTCTGTTAAGGAGGGACAAGCCGGACGAGGTCGCCCAAAACTCGACGGCTCGTCCGCTAACGTTGCAGGTGGTGGCCGGGTTGCCCCAGGCCGCCGACTTGGCATTTAGGTCGCCCAATACGACGACTTGGCGCGGCGCCGCCCTCCCGACGACTGCGGTGAGGATTTCGAGAAAATTCTCGAAATCCGATAGAGGGCGGTTTGGGGAGAAATATACACCCACCAGAGCAATATTCCCCCACGCGGCGGCCACGTATCCCGGTCCCCTCTCTAAGAGCGAGAGGGGAGGAGAGTCCGTGGAAGGCCGCGAAACCAACGCCACCAAGCCATCCGGATCGCCTAGCCAACGGCCAGGGGCCGAGTACGGCTCGGCAACCACTGCCACGTCCACCAACCACTCAGCTATGGCCTGCATCAGCAGGTCCTGCGCTGCTTTGCAGTGGTTGGTGTTCGCCTGGAGGATGCGATGACCGGTCCCATTCATCATTCGGACATCGCACCCTCCTCGTTGGCCACCGATGTCCCAGCTACAGGGACGACGGCGGTGGCGGCAGGCTGAGTCGGTGCCTGTGCTTTGCCCTTCTTTGGGGGAGGATTGCAATTCCTCCCCTTCATGACGTGGCCCGCTGGGCGGCCACTAGCGGCGCACACCGCACAGTGTGGCGTGGCGGCCTTGCAGGAGACGGATCTGTGTCCCTCCTTGCCGCAGCGGTAGCAACAGTTTGATCTGTCCACCTTGGACGTGCAGAGGGCCCGAGTGTGTCCAATGCCAAAGCACTTGAAGCAGCGCAGAGGCTGCTCTTCAAGTGCCCGGACCACACTCGAGCTAAACCCGACGGTAAGCCGTCCCTTGGCGAGGACGGCCTTGGCCGCGATGACTGGGCACTCAAGGCGAATGGTGCCCATGCCACCGCGACCGGGCCTGATGTCCCGACCCAGTACCGCTGCGACGCTGCAGCCCCCCATGGCTGCGACCGCCGTCACCACCTCCTCTTTGGTGACCGAATCGTCCAGATTGGACACCTCCAATGCGGCGGACTTGACGGGCCTGACCACTTTGGCCGCATCCGCAATGACCTCTTGCAACTTGGTTGCGAAGAGGTCCGCGTTGGCGCCGCCCTGAGCCCCCGGCAACTCGAAAATCCGAGCCCCGGCTTGGGTCTGACGGCACGTCATTGCGCCGATTCCCAGGTGGGTGGGATCGGCGTTGGTACGAGCCCGTCTCAGCACTGACTCGTACGTTTCCCCTCGCTGTGCAGCCTCCGCGGTCAGCGTCACCACGACGGCCGCGGTCTTGGGAGCAACAAGAGGCTTCCTCCCACCGGCAGAGGCCCTTTTAGCTGCGGGAGCAGCGGTGCTGGGCTTAGGGGCCGACGTTTTCCCCTGCCCTTTACCATTCCCCTTCCCCTTGCCATTCGCCTGGGACGAGCAGGGAGGAGGGTTGTTGGCGTGAGAGGCAGGGTCGGCGCCCGTTCCTGTCTTCTTTTTCCTGCCCTTGTCCTTCCCCTTCTTGACCACTTTCGTCCACGGCTGATTGGACTGGGTGGTCGAGGGGAGCAGAGCGTCCTGCTCCTGGGAGGATGGCCCCGGCTTGGACGGCCTCTTGTCCGCCGCGAGAGGCGGCCGGAGGCGTTTTTCCGGCAAGAGCCTGTCCTCTATACCGGCGAAGCAGGCTCTCGTGAAGGCCCTTTCCTCCATGACTACCTTGCGGATAATATCCTCAAGGTTGGAGGAGGAAGGACCTTCGGCCGCAGGTCTCGGCTCGGCTTGAGATGGCCGGGCCATGACTTCAGCCAGCTTCTTATGCAGCTGGCTGACCTCCGACTGCAGGCGATCTACCTTCGCCTGCAGCTGCCTTGTTTCCTCGGTCGCTGTGCGCTGCACCAGCTCCCGGACAATGCTGGCCATGCTGGCGGCCCTGCACTTAAGGGACTTCTGTAGAGTCCCTTTAAGATTAGAGGACTTAGAGGCGACCTCCTTAATTTCCTCTTCATCCTCTTGCGCCATCCGCTCTAGCTCGGCCAGCGAGTGGTCCGCGTAGAGGACGCTGGACGCGCCGTACCCAGTCTTGGCCCGGGCGGCGCGTGCCTGCTGCTCCTTGGCGGCAACCTTCTCCTCCAGATCCTGTTGGAGTTGTTTCCGCCGAGATAAATCTAGCTGCCGTTGGGCATCCGCTAAACCCACGTCGTGGGTGTCCGCTACAGTCGAAGACGGATTCGGCTTTTTGGCCTTCACCTTCTTTGACTTGGTGCTCTTCGTCGAGTCCGACGAACCTTCACTGCCATCCTTTAAGAAGGCCCGCTTGCGTTTTTGGAGGCAATCTTCGACCTCCATCGCCGAACTTGAGTCCGACTCAAACGCGTTGTCGGACTCTGACAACACGTCAGCCCTGCAATAAAAGCTAGCCGCAGATGGTGCGCGGCTAGCATCTGACGCCAAAGTGGCATCGTCCGCGGAGCCCTGAGAAGGGCTTTTTGGTTGGCCCTGAGAAGGGCCTTTTGGTTGGCCCTGAGAAGGGCCTTTTGGTTGGCCCTTAGAAGGGCCTTTTTTGAAACGCCCGAAGGCGTCCCGCAATTGAGGCGTCGTCGCCTCCTCAGGCTCTAGTGCCCTACCACTGTTGCTATGCGCAGACGCGCATACAACCTCCTCACCGCTCCCTACCGTCTCACCTAACCTAGATTTGTTTAAAAAGTTATTCATAATCAGATCCCACGAGTAAGTGGGAAGGGTGGGTCACCCCGGACAGTGCCCACTGTAACCGGGGAAGTCTAACGTAACCCGCTCAGGGGAGCGACACTTCCCTGGCGGGGGACGCGGTAGCGACTGAAACTCCGTTCAGCCTTCCAGACCTTACGCCGCGCCGCCGCTTATCCTCGGGTAATTTTTTATAGAGGTTGTCTTCCTCGCAGCCCGGGCGACCAAGCCAAGGCCTATCGGTCCCGCTCAGATCGCAAAACATGACTGCGACCGTGTTGCGGGGTTACGATTTTGGGGCGGTGGCAGGGAAGAAAACTCCCACTGCCTGCCCGGCGGCAGGGTAAGTGCACGCCAAGGCCCGACACCTCTCCGCAAGCCTAAGAAGGCTATCCTCCGCTCAAGCTCAAGCTTGAACTCAAGCCAAGCACCTGTCCACTCGGCATCCCGCGAGGAAACTGACCCATACAGCCGACTCACGGAAACCAAGATGGACGGCATCCCCGCTCTAAATCCCCCCCCCCCCCCCGCCCCCCATCCCACCCCAGTGTTTGGTCCGCGCCGGTAAACCGGTAACTCCCATTTCTGGGAGCCGTTCCCCTATCCGCCACCCGGGGACGCGCCGCGTTGGGGTACACCTCCCCACCCACTGGGACTACCCAGCAGGTTCGCGGAACCTAACCTAACCTAACCTAACCTAACCTAACCTAACCTAACCTAACCTTTTTTTTTTTTTTTTTTTTTTTTTTAGCGTGTGGAAATCCCCTCGGACCGTCACCCCGCCGGGGCTCTCGTTTGGCGGGGCGGTGTGTCGGACTCGAACCGACCAAAACCACACGGTGTGCCCTCTTTGCGCTTCCAGTTTAGGAGGGGTCCAGGTAGTTATCGCCTTCTGGACCCCTCCCAGCGCCGGCCCGCTCCTGGCGCGGGCTCCGTCTCAAGGACCTCTCTTAGGCGACGTCCGGCACACGCGGACGCCGCCCCCTCGCGGTTGGCCAAACTAATGCGGGTGGAGGGGAGAACCCATCCCGTCCACCCGCGGCCACACTCAGGGCGGCATGAGGCGCAGGAAAGCGCGCCTCCGCCGTCCGGTTCGCCGGCGGCGGATCGGGTCCGAGTGGAGGTCGTCCTCCCGGGCCTTCTCCGCCGCCTCCTTCTGCGAGATTACTTCCTCGCAGAAGGAAGCGACCGCGGTAAAACAACTGTCGCTACCGGCCATGGAGCGAACTACGGCCGGTAGCGAGAGATCCGCTCCGATGACTGCAGTGAGGGCCCGGCGCTGCGTCGCCCATGCGGAGCAGACCGCCAGCGTGTGCTGGGCCGAATCCTCACTGCAGTCGCAGTGGTGGCAGGCGGGACTCGATTCCCTCCTAGCGACCGAGTACAGGTACTTTCCGAAGCAACCGTGCCCGGAAAGCACCTGCGTCAGCCGGAAGGAAAGAGTCCCGTGCTGCCGCCCTGCCCACTCGGCGATGACTGGCTGGAGAGCATCCACGGCGGCGAAGCCAGCGCGTGGAGTCTCCAGCCGGAACGACCATCTGACCATGGTGGCTCGGCGAGCGGCTTCGCGCCACTCGCGCACGTCTTCGGGCGGAGGGCGAAATCCGCTCTCCGCCCGGAAGTCAGCCACTCGCCGATAAACTTCGGCGAGCACTTCCGCCTCCAAATCCCACGGGGGTGTTCCGGCCAAGGCGCAAGCCGCCTCGGTGGACACCGTGCGGTACCCGCGTATGGCTCTGACCGCCAATATCCTCTGGGGGCGCCAGAGGCGCGCCCTATTCGGAGCAGTCAGAGCCGCCACCCACACCGGTGCGCCATACAGCGCCATGGACCGGACAACCCCCGCATACAGCCGCCTCGTGGGAACACTGGCCCCGCCCAAATTGGGCAAAAGTCGCCCTAGGGCGGAGGCAGTGTCCACCAGCTTCGGACCAAGCTGTCGGAAGTGCTCGTCGAAGAGCCACCTACCGTCTAGGACCAGACCCAGGTACCTCATCTGGGCCCGGACCGGTACGAGGACCGAGCCGACCTCGATTGAGGCGCCGGCGGGTGGACCACGACGGGGCCCATGAAATAATAGGGCCTCCGTCTTATCCAGGGCCACCCGTAATCCCAACGCCTCAATGCGCCCGACCACCTGGGAAACTCCCGTTGCGGCCAGGCGCGCCGCCTCCTGGAAGTTAGCCCCCCGGGCCGTGAGTAAGGTGTCATCCGCGTAGCAGATTACACCCAGCCCGGGGGGGAGACGCCCTCGTAGGGCCCAGTCGTACCCGATGTTCCACAGGAGAGGTCCTAGGACAGACCCCTGCGGAACACCGCACGACATGGCCCTGCGTCTCAAGACGCCATCTCGGTCCTCGTACATGACGGTTCGCTCCTCAAGATAGTCCGCCACCAGCCGCTTCAGGTACTCCGGCACTCCGTGGTAGCGGAGCGCTTCCCTGATGCAGCTGAATGGCAGACTATTGAAGGCGTTGGCGATGTCCAAGGACACCGCCAACACCACTCCGCCGCAGCTCACGGCCTCCTCGGTCACGGCCCTAAGGCGCATTACGGCATCGATCGTCGAACGCCCTTCTCGGAAACCGAATTGGGCGTCCGACAGATCGGGGCCAACCTCGCAGAGGTGCCGGACGATGCGGGCAGAGAGCACCCTCTCAAAAAGTTTACCCGCCTCGTCCAGCAACACGATAGGCCTATAGGCCGCGACCGATTCGGTAGGCCGTCCCGGCTTCTGCAGCAGGACCAGCTTCCCGCATTTCCAGCGCTCAGGGAAGCGTCCGGACGCCAGGCTAGCGTCTAACACTTCCCTGAGGTGGTCCGACATGTAGTCGAGGGCTCGGGCCATCACTCGGGCTGGAACCCCGTCCGGCCCGGGGGCGGTATTCTTGGATCGAATCGGTAGAACAGCCGCCCCCAACTCCGATTCCCTGACGGGCGGAACATCAACCTCGCTGCCCCCGTCGTCTCCGGCTGATGCAGCCATCGACGGGGGTGTGTGCTCCACCCGCTGCGGGAATAGGCCCTCGACCACTTCCTGCAGGAAGCTGGGCTGGAGAGTCTCCGTAAGGGGGGGGCCCGACGTGCGGAGCTTTTGACGCACCGCACGATAAGGGCGACCCCAGGGGTCACGCTCAATACTCTCCAGCATCTCCTCTCTGCTCACATCCTTGGCGCGGCAGATGGCCAGCCGCAGAGTTTTCCGAGCTTCATGGTACTCCTCATGAAGCCGTTCCACCTCCTCACCAACCCCGCGGTGACGTCGCCGACTACGGGTGAGGGACCTCCGGGCACGTACACAGGCCGCACGGAGGTCCGCCAACTCCTGGGACCACCAGTAGACCTCCTTCCTTGGAGGCCGACAACCACGAACGCGGGGCATGGCCGCATCGCAAATCTGCGTAATCGCATCGCAGAAGCGACCAGCCCCCATGTCGACCTCCTCGGTCGGGGCCTGCGGAGACAGCCAAGAGTGAATAATGGCCGCCTCCTCTAGTAGGTCCCTGTCGAGCTTGGCGACAGCCCACCGCGGAAAGCGGGTAGGGCGCCGCGCCGCGTGACCCCTACTAGGGTCCTGGAACCGGGAGAGCTCGAATCGGATGTACAAATGATCCGAGAGCGTCTCGACCTCTTCCAGGACACACCAGTTCCTTACTCGTGCGGCGACTGCAGGGGTAGCGAACGAAAGGTCCACTATCGACCCCCCCTGCTGTCGCACGCACGTGTTGGTGGAGCCCCTGTTCAGCAAACAAAGGCCCACCGACGCCGCCCACTCCTCGACGGCTTCGCCCCTGGCGTCCGTCGCAGGGGAACCCCACGCAATGGACTTTGCGTTGAAGTCCCCCAGCACGAGGACGTGCCCAGACACTAGTCGCCGCATCGAGGCCTCCAAGTTGTTAAGGAAGACCTCGAAGTCGTTCAAACTCCGGTTGGGGGAGAAATATACACCATAAATGGTGATTCCCCCCCAATCGGCGGCAACATATCCAGTACCCTTGTCTCTAAGAGACAAGGGCGGGGAATGAGCCGCCGTGGAGCCGACGACTGCCACGGAGCCGTCCCGGTCACCCATCCAGTTTGGACGGGGAGGGACAAAATAGGGCTCCGCGACTACGGCAACACCTATCGACAACTGTGCCATGGTTTGCAGGAAGAGATCCTGCGCCGTGGCACAGTGGTTGAGATTCGTCTGGACCAGGAGGTTGGAGACTTGATCCATTACTGGATCGTCTCTACAACCTCCTCCATGGGCGTCGGCGTCGACGCATGATTGACGTCGGAGGCAGCCTGGGTCGGCAGGCTAGCCCCCGGCGTTTGCCGAGAAGCGCGGGGAGGCTTGCAGCCCCCCTGCCCCATCATGTGATTGGTGGGCTTTTTAGCCGCCGCACACACGGGGCAGTGAGGGGCGGCAGAGCACTCTGCTGCCTTGTGCCCGGGTTGACCGCAGCGGAAGCACAGACCGCTGCAGTCAAAGCAACTCTCGCATTTGGTGCGAGTGTGTCCCGCGGCTAGGCACTTGAAGCACCTCATCGGCCTCGCGGCCAGAACCGTGATTCTGGCATTTACGAAGCCGACGAGAATGCTTCCGGCGTCGCCCAATACTTTGGCCGACGCCACGGGACAGCTCACCCACACCGCACCGAGGCCTCCCGGGCCCGGACGGACGGTGCCGACTCTGATGGTGTCCGCGGTGCACCCAGTCTTCTCCATGACTGCATCGCGGACATCCTCCGGCGTTACAGAGTCGTCCAGGCCCGAGATGCGCAGTTCCGCGCATTTTGTGGGCCTGGCGATCTTAACACCGTCCTCGGCGGCAAAAATTCCCCGCAACTTCTCGGCGAATTTATCAGCCGTCGTCGCGCCTTCAGCCCCAGGGAACTCGAAAATCCGAGCTCCCGTCTGGGCGCGGCGCAGCCTCATCCCTGCTGCCCCGAACTCAGCGGCGAGACCGGGCCGGGCCCCCTTGAAGAGGTCCGCATACGTCAGCCCGCCACTGGCCGCCTCCGGCGACAGCGTGACTACTACAGCCGCGGTTTTGGGCGGCTGCAGTTTCCGCGGCCTCTTAGTAGAGGCCGTTGTCACCGGCGGTGAAGGCTGGGCTTGAGCCGCTTTTTGGGCAGCCCTTCTAGCCCGCCTTCGGGACTTCTTTGAGCCCCTCGCCTCTTGCCAACCCTCGTTGGAGGGGGCAAGTGCGGAGGGGCCCGGCAGGGATGTCGGAGTGGGGAGCGGAGGGAAAGCCACTCCACTCCTCGGCGCCAATTTAGGCCTCGTCTTGGCCGGCACCTGGGCCGGCGCCTTGGCCGGCGCCTGGGTCGGCGCCTTGGCCGGCGCCTGGGCCGGCGCCTTGGCCGGTGCCTTGGCCCCTCTCCTCGGCCCCTGGGGAGCCGGTTGAGTCGGGGCCGACGCCGCCGCCACGTAAGAGACGCGGCCTCCCACAACGGGGAGCGCAGTCGGAGCAGCGGCCTTGGGCCGCTGAGACGACGCGAGCGGGGGGCGCACAACCGGCGCAGGGGGCAGTCTCGCCTCCAGGCCAGCCAGACGGCCGTCCAGCATACGCCCAACTGCGTCCAGAATTCCCCGCAGTTGGGCGTCAGGTACCCCTGAGGTCGCGGTAGGGACAGGCTGGGACGCGGACGGGGCTTCCTGCTCGGGGAGGTTCGCCTGGAAGCGGGCGAACTGAGCACTCAGCTCGTTCACCCGCTCCGTCAGTCTCTCGTTGGCCAACTGTAGGCGAGAGACATCGCCCACTAGGCCCTCCACGACCTCCGACAAAGCGGAGGAGGAGTCCTTGAGGGCCCTCACAAACGAGCCCTTAAGGTTTACGGACTTGGTGGCCACCTTGTGGATGATGGCCACCGCCGCTTTCGCCCTCTCCTGCACGGACACGGTAGCCTGGGGGGCATTTCCCCCCACCGGCTCCCGAACCTTGAGCAGGAGATCCGCGATCTCCTCCTCCGCTACGGCCTCGCCGTCCACTCGCACACTTCTGTACGACTCCGCGTTTGAGAACGCGGAGCCTGACGGGGTCGAGACCGAGGCCGGTTTTCGTGGCCTCCCTCGACGGCTGCTTGCCACTTTTGGTGGCATCATTTCTTGAGACGTGTCGGTCTCCTCGTCCCTGGAGCGTCCGCGTTTCCGGTTGTCGCTTCGCTCCGCTTCCATGGCCTCCGCGCCATCCGACGAAACGGCAGATCCGGAACGCAGACGATCCGATGCTCTTCGGCTCCCAGAGACCAGAGTCAGACTGACTTCTGGGGGCCCCACCGAGATAGGCGTTCCCAACACCAACTCACCCTCAGTGGATGACCCATCCACTCCACTGTTCCTCTTCTCCTTCCTTCCCTTCGTTTCATTGTCCGTTTGACTTGCCTTTTTTTGTTGGTTATTGTCCGATCGTTTTTTTATGTTTTTGTTGTAATTGTCCATAATAAGATCCCACGAGTAAGTGGGAAGGGTGGGTCGCCCCGGACAGTGCCCACTGTAACCGGGGAAGTCTAGCGTAACCCGCTCAGGGGAGCGACAATTCCCTGGCGGGGGACGCAGTAGCGACTGAAACTCCGTCCAGCCTTCCAGACCTCACGCCGCGCCGCCGCTTGCCATCGGGTAATTTTTTATAGAGGTTGTCTTCCTCGTAGCCCGGGCGACCAAGCCAAGGCCTATCGGTCCCGCTCAGACCTCAAAACATGACTGCGGCCATGTTGCGAGATTACGATTTTGAGCCGGTGGCAGGGAAGAAACTCCCACTGCCTGCCCGGCGGCAGGGTGAGTGCACGCCAAGGCCCGACTCCTCCTCTCCAGTTAGCCTTAAAACTAACTCCTCTCGACGCGGCAACACCGCCAGCAGAGTGCCGGCCGACCCGGGACCCCGCGAGGAGACTGACCCATACAGCCGACCCACAGGAAACCAAGCCGAACGACACCACACCAGCAATGCCAGCCACAATCCTCGGACGAATCCTTGGATCCCCCTACAGACGGCTTGCCCGTCCCATCCTCATCCACTACGCCCTCTGCTACTCAGAGGGACGTGCGGAGAAGATATCCTCCTACCTATCACTATTCCCCCCTACATTCCAAACCCTATCCAGCAGATAAGGAATTGGAATGTCCCAACTAAGTCCAAACCCCACAACACAGAACCCCAAGCCCACCCACCCTACCCCACCGACAAAGTGCCGGCGCCTGGTGGTTTCAGTTACGTCTATTTCTGATGGAAATAGACCTAAAACGGACAGCAACCGCGAGAAGGCCGACCCCACCAGACTTGCCTTGGGGATCTTCACGACTGATGCGCTCTCCCCCAAGACCATTCGCCTCCCTACTCGCTCTCTTCCCTGAGCTGAGTAAGGAAGGCCTGGATTTATCCAATACAAGCGACGAAAGCCGCAAGCTAGGCATAGCAACTACTGATGGATAAAGCCAGACCCGCCCAACCTAACCTAACCTAACCTAACCTAACCTAACCTAACCTAACCTAACCAGTCTGGCTCCAACCGCACTCCGGAGCGCCCACTTTTAACCATACCTCTACGCTAAAAAAAATCACCAAAAATTGGAAAAAGTGTTTTTTACTGTCGTGCAATATATCAAAAATTGCGGAATCACGTGGCGCACACGGCCGTGCAAACGCTGAGGCGCTAAGTGTTTTTTCCGCGAAGTTATCACGATAAAAGTGAAATTTTAAAAATTTTGAAACTTTGAACTGGATTTTCCTCGAGATCTACAGCGGCGACCTACACTTTTCAAGGTGCCTTCGGAAAGGCCTCCACGTGAGCTATAGTTTTTCTGCTTTTCCTGATTTTTCCCGCGCAGGAGCGCCGAAATATAAGCAGAAAAACAAAAACCACGTGGCCACGAGGTCAGTGATCCAGGACCGCCAGGTGTAAACTGACATCATAAACAGCAAGACATCGCCGTGGGCAGCCCGGAGGCACTTCCAGAATAAATCTAAGTTAAGTTTTCAAATAGTTATAGTGTTTTTAAATTTTTGTAAAATTTTAAAAATTTATATTTCGGTCAAACGATCGATAACGTGCCTTTTTTAAATTTATTTTGTATAGATATTAGGGTCCTCTACATTACATAAAAATTTCGACGTAGGTTCATCAACCAGATTTTGAGCAATAATTTTTTAAAGTTTTTAACCGAACACGAGGTACCCCTAATTTCAAGGTTAGAATTTAATTTAATTTTTTAGTAAATTTTAAATAATTAGTTTGAGCTTTGTGAAAAATTTCAGAATTTTTTGGCAGTTATTCGCGGAGCTAGGCCATTTTTAGTCTTAAATTTAGTCTTTATTAGTTTTAATAAATCAGGGGGGGGTCTTATCAGCACGTGGACCAACCTAAGCTATTGTGTGGGTTGTGCCCTTTAAAACAAGCCCAAACACGGCCTGATTTGGACAGTAACTGCCAAAGTTAGTCCAGAAACGGCCATTTTGGACGCCATATTGGTTTGTTTCAAACGGGCATAGCTCACGCTGGAGTGGTCCGATTGGACCAGGACTTTCACAACTGGTACCACAACTGCCCCCTCTCTGACATTAACTTATTTTGGGCTCTAGGTAGAGTCAAAAATTTTTGACTCTACATTTAGTGTTGGAATCCAGCCGGCCGCGAGACAAATACGCTTGTCAAAACCCCGAAGTTCTGGGAGTAATATTGACGGAGATACAGCGATCACAAGTTTTGGCGGCCATTTTGTCCGCCATCTTTGAGAAAGTATAAAGCTTCATATCTCACGAACCCGCCGTCCGATTTTAACGGGACTTTTTTAGATAAATCGACCGGTAGCAGGACTACGAGCCTATATAGAGACGGACTCTATAAGTAGAGTCGGACATATTTTAATTTTAATTCACTCGTTTTCTTTTCTTTTCTGTATTTTTCGCTATTTACCTGTGTTTTAACACACAGCGTACGCGCTGTTGTACGACAAACCTAGGTAGAGCAACAAACTCTACATAGAGCAAAACTAGAAAATTGTAGAATAACTTACCTGGGGGACAGCGCTCGTCGCTGAAGCTTCCGTGACGAGACCTGAAACAGAAAAGACACGAAATCAGATTAAATTTCTAGAATAGAAAATTATATAACTTATACAAACCGCTCACCAATAATTAGCTTTAAGTTGTACATAACGTTGATTCATACAATTAGATTAGGATTTTAATGACATTTTATATAACTTATACAAACTTATTTTATTGACAATTTTTATAACTTATACAAACATTAACTACGACAACCTACCTACCACCACATAGACATTTTGTTTTCCGACACATTGGAACAAAACAAGAATTTAATTATAGACAAACTAAGCAGCTGATTAATCCCTTTGAAGGTAAAGCGTCAAGAGGAGCTAAAACCCACGGTCAATATGTTTGGAATAAGAACACCGATCAAACCAAAAACCGTGGAAGAGACCTCGCGAGACCTACAAGGAAAGATGAACAGAAGCCCGACTCCTATAGCCCATTCTAGCAAGACTGCGAGTACAAGTGTGAGGAAGAGTATAGGGGAGTGGGAAACAGGGAAATCGGAGGCACCTTCATCTCTCAATCGCACTCAAACACTGACCACTCCGAAAGAAATCAAACCGGCGATGGAACCCTATAAGCCAAAACCAAAGACGACGCTCCCGCAGGTTGAACCAAGAGCGGTGACGCTTAAAGTGTCAACGGAAGCGACAGGGAACCAACTAGCACCGTTAAAAACCAGCCAGAAATACACAGATCGGGTAGCAGAGGCTAAGGCATGTTTGGACTCGGCCACAGAGCAGCTAAACAGCGCTCGAAACCTAAGAACCGACATTAAAAAAGAAGTAACATACGCCTTAAACCGTCTGTATAAACTGGTGAAGGAAGGAGCAAGTGGGAAGATACCGATGAGTGAAGAGGTAATCCCAGAGGCAGAAAAACCACTAAGAAATTCAACTGAAGAGACCGAGCTTCTCAGGAAGCTCGAGGAACATACAAGACTTCTGCAGGAAAACAACCACAGAATGGAAAAACTTAAAAATACTCTAGAAAAACAAGAAGAGCTACAGCAGCGACAATCTTATGCGAGCGTCGCAGCGGCATCCCATCGGAGGCCGGAACAGACCGCGCTACACTCTGTCGTGGTCACTGCTGTAGATGAGAGAGAATCTGGTGAAAAAGTCCTGGACAGAATAAGGAAAGTGGTTAACGCCAAAGAAAGTGGGATTGCAGTAGAAAAGATTAGAAAAGCAAAAGACAGGAAAGTAATAGTGGGCTGTCGAACAGATGAGGAAAGACAAAAAGTCAAGGAAAGACTAAAGGGAGCCAAAGAGCTGAATGTCGAGGACATGAGAAATAAAGACCCACTGGTGATTCTCAGGGATGTCTTAAAGTATAACACCGACGAAGAAGTTCTGGACGCTCTGAGAAATCAGAACAAGGGAATCCTCAGAGAACTGACGAACCCAAAGATGGAAATAGTTTTTAAAAAACGAACCAGAAACCCTCACACGCACCACATCGTCATGAGGGTCCCTCCCGCAACTTGGCAGCGCTTGGTCGATGCAGAATCCGTCCATATAGACCTCCAGCGAGTGAGAGTGGAAGACCAGTCACCGCTCGTGCAGTGCTCCCTCTGCCTGGCGTATGGGCACGGAAGACGGCTATGCAAAGAGACGGTGGAAAAGTGTTGTCACTGTGGGGGGCCCCACATGAAGTCCGAGTGTGCAGAGTGGATTGCAGGTGCCGCTCCCACATGCACGAATTGCAACCAGGCAAAGCTAGAGAGAACGGACCACAACGCCTTTAGTGGCGAATGTCCTATTCGTCGGAAGTGGGAGTCTCTGGCCAGGGCCACGGTAGCGTATTGCTGAGGGCGTCACAACGGCCAACACGACGACAAATGGAAGCACCCCAACCAGAAGAAAGCCCTACCTGGTTGTCCAGGCGAACCTTCAAAGAAAACAGATAGCAACAAGTGAACTGATGATAGAGGCTAATGAAAGGAAGGTGACTCTGGCAATGCTCCAGGAGCCGTATGTGGGCGGGGCAAGAAAGATGAGAGACTACAGAGGAGCGAGGATTTTCCAGAGCACCAACCCAGGAGACGGAACAGTCAAAGCGGCAATAGCTGTATTCGACGACGACTTGAATGTCATACAGTGCCCGAAACTCACCACGAATAACATCACAGTGGTGAAAGTCCGTACTAGCGCCTGGGAAATCACCGTGGTCTCCTTTTACTTTGAGCCGGATCAGCCCATGGGGCCATACCTGGAGCACCTTCAGAAAATAGAAAGAGAAACTGGACCCAGGAAGATAATAATGGGAGGCGATTCGAACGCAAAGAGTACCTGGTGGGGAAGCCCAATAGTCGATCGTAGGGGTGAAGAAATGTCAGGGATCCTCGAGGAAATGGGTTTGCAGGTACTCAATGAAGGAAATACGCCCACTTTTTACACCATCAGAGGCGGAAAAACATACGCAAGTCACGTGGACATAACGGCCTGTACTGCTGACGTGCTGGACCTGGTGGATGACTGGAAAGTGGAGGACAACTTGACAGGCTCGGACCACAACGGCATAACATTCAAATTAAACCTTAAAAGGGTAAACGGACCAGACGTAAAACGAACCACTAGATTGTATAACACAAAAAAAGCTAATTGGGGTCAATTTCGTGAGAAACTGACCCAATTACTAATAGAAAATAATATAAACAAAATAGAAATAAACAAAATCAACATAAAAGAAGAGTTAGATAAAGTAGTCGAAAAGTACACAAATATAATTAAAGAAACATGCACACAGGTAATACCAAAATTAAAAAAGAATGGAAAACTTACCTTGCCGTGGTGGTCTGAAGAACTCGCCAAGCTCAAAAGAGAAGTCGTCACCAGGAAGCGGAGAATCAGATGTGCAGCGCCAGTCCGAAGGGCGATGGTTGTCGGAGAGTACCTGCAAACAAAGAAAAAATATGAAAATGAGGTAAAAAAGGCACAAATAGAGAGTTGGAGGAGCTTTTGTGGGAAACAGGACAAAGAGGGTGTCTGGGAGGGTATCAACAGAGTCATCGGGAAAACCACAAAAAGGCATGAGGACCTGCCACTGGTAAAAGACGGAATAGTCATGAGCCCGAAAGACTCAGCAAGGATGCTAGCAGAAACCTTCTACCCGGAGGACCCGGAAAGCGACGATAACGGTGACCACCGTGAAACTAGAAAATCAGCTAACCGAGCAAACGTTTGTGGTGATAATGAAATATATGACCCACCGTTTACAGTGGAAGAGCTTAGTTTTGCGGTGGATAGCTTTAATCCAAAGAAGGCCCCGGGTGTCGACGGTCTCACGGCCGACATCTGCAAACAAGTTATTCGTCAAGACGCCGAAACGTTCCTTGCCTTGGTAAACAAGTGCCTAGAACTCCAGCTTTTTCCAACTATTTGGAAAGAAGCTACGGTCGTCATACTGAGGAAACCAGGCAAGGACGATTACACGCACCCAAAATCCTACAGACCCATAGGTTTGTTGCCGGTTCTGGGGAAAACTTATGAAAAAATGATTATAGGACGAATAAAATGGCACCTGATCCCGAGGATAAGTACTCGCCAGTACGGGTTCATGCCCAAGAGAAGCACTGAAGACTCCCTCTATGACCTGATACAATACACTAAGAATAAACTAGATCACAAGAAATTAACCACTATGATATCTTTGGACATAGAGGGAGCCTTCGACAGTGCATGGTGGCCCGCCATTCGAACCCGACTGGCAGAAGAAAAATGCCCAATGAACCTCCGAAGGATTGTCGACAGTTATCTTGAAGATAGGAGCGTGTTGGTAAGATATGCTGGAGAGGAACATAGGAAAGCCACAA
Source organism: Philereme vetulata (assembly GCA_918857605.2). NCBI lineage: Eukaryota > Metazoa > Arthropoda > Insecta > Lepidoptera > Geometridae > Philereme > Philereme vetulata. Next base: position 13,450,538 of record OU975431.1, on the reverse strand, counting down.
AAAAGGGTTGCATCCAGGGATCGATCGGAGGTCCTCTCCTTTGGAATATCCTTCTCGATCCATTGCTTAGAGAATTAGAGAGGCGCGGCGACTATTGCCAAGCGTTTGCGGACGATGTTGTGCTGGTGTTCGACGGGGACACCGCACAAGAAGTGCAACAACGAGCCAACGCCGCCCTTGCCTATGTTCAGGAGTGGGGTGTCAAAAACAAACTGAAGTTCGCGCCACACAAAACCAAGGCTATGGTAATTACCAGAAAACTCAAATACGACACACCACTGCTGAGCATGGGCGGGATCGGCATCAACATGTCACAAGAAATAAAAATCCTGGGGCTCACAATAGATGACAAGTTAACTTTCAATAGCCATACAGTAAACGTCTGCAGGAAAGCTCTTAATATATATAAAAAGCTGTCCAGAGCCGCCAAAGTCAGCTGGGGTCTCCACCCAGAAGTTACGCGTATGATTTATACAGCTACGGTTGAGCCCGTAATCCTATACGCGGCCAGTGTCTGGGCACCAGCTGTGAAGAAATTGGGCATACAAAAACAGCTTAACGTAGTCCAACGTGGGTTTGCCCAAAAGCTGAGTCGCGCCTACCGCACCGTCTCCCTGAACTCAGCACTGGTGTTGTCTGGGATACTGCCTCTCGATCTTAGGGTACAAGAAGCGGCAACCCTCTACAAGGCAAGAAGGGGAGTGCCCCAGACAGCACTAGGGGACATGGAGGTGGAGCGGCTGGCGCCATACTGTGACACTTGGCATCCGGCGGAGCAGGTGCGCCTGGAGTTCGAGACCTTGATGGACAAACAACAAGTGGATAAACACGATAAACAAGCAGTAAAAATATACACTGACGGCAGTAGGATTGAGGGCAGGGTCGGAGCAGCGCTATCCTTCTGGGACGGTAAAGCCGAGACCAGGGCCCTCAAGCTAAAACTGTCGTCATTTTGCACTGTCTATCAGGCCGAACTCCTGGCCATATGCAGAGCCACGAGTGAAATAGTCAAACGCTCGGAGCCAAGCTTTGGAATATATAGTGACTCCAGATCAGCATTGGAGACTATAACGAACCAAGGCTCCCTCCACCCCTTAGCGATAGAAGTCCGAAATAACCTGAGGACCAGCCGAATACAGAATAAAGAAGTTTCTTTATTCTGGATTAAGGCACACGCAGGGTTGGAGGGAAATGAACGAGCCGACGAGTTGGCAAAACAAGCGGCCCTAAATTCACGCAAAAGACCTGACTATGACCAGTGTCCGGTTTCATTCATCAAGCGACAGGCCCGTATGGTCTCGCTTGAGGAATGGAATCGGAGATACAAGTCAGGCGACACAGCAGCAGTCACAAAGATATTCCTCCCAGACGCAATAAAAGCCCATAGCATAATTAAAAAATTTGAGCCAACAGGTGTGACGACTCAGTTATTGACGGGGCACGGTGGGTTCTCGGAATACTTAACCCGATTTAAGTGTAAAGAAAACCCATCGTGCATCTGTGAACCAGAGAAGGCGGAATCAAGCACGCACGTTATTTTTGAATGTCCCGTATACGGTAAAGCGAGATATGAAGCCGAATGCTTACTCGAATGTGAGGTAGCTGTCGATAATGCTAGTAAACTCATGGAAAACAATTACACTAGACCAAAATTTCTGGAATTTTGTACGAAAATAGTAAAACAGGTAAATTTAAGAAATAAATAGGTAGATAAATTATGAATTATATATATTTAAAAATATATATAAATTGCATATAAATAAGCTGGTATACAAAATAAATAGATTAAGTATGTACAATAAACCAGGAAATTCGGTAACGTTCAGATGTATTAATTTGAAATAATTTAAGAAATAGGAAACATAAAGTTTGTTATTCTTAAAAAGTAAAAAATTCATTGTAATAGTTTTACGTATTTTTCATTTGTATAGTAATAAGTAGAGTGTAAAAACATTGTTTAGTATAGAATATCAGTAAGCCAGTATATATAGATATAAGTAAAATGTAAAAACATTGTTAGAATTAAATAGCTGTAAGACAGTATGTAAGAGCTCAATGGCATGTGGGCAGTGAATAAACGTATTTTGAGTTTCATTAAAAACTCTGACCACCCATGTCAGGGGGATGTAGTCTACTACTTAGTGCCATTTCGAGATGGTGGTACGGGTAGGAAAAAAAAAAAAAAAAAAAAAAAAAAAAAAAAAAAAAAAAAAAAACCTAACCTAACCTAACCTAACCTAACCTAACCTAACCTAACCTAACCTAACCTAACCTAACCTAACCTAACCTAACCTAACCTAACCTAACCTAACCTAACCTAACCTAACCTAACCTAACCTAACCTAACCTAACCTAACCTAACCTAACCTAACCTAACCTAACCTAACCTAACCTAACCTAACCTAACCTAACCTAACCTAACCTAACCTAACCTAACCTAACCTAAGGCGGGCGCTCTTGGCAGGAGGGACAGCATGGTCTTCATGACACCACGCGGGAGGACGGGGGTGCAGATGGATATAGCGACCAGAGCGGCGAACGACTGTCTGCAGAGAGGCAAAGACGCACTGGAGGCGGCTGGCAACATGAAGCGCGAGTGCAAGTTGATAGTTCACCAGTGCCTCACCTCTCTTTACGAATCGGTCCTTGGCTTGTCCGACTCTAGGTCACGACACAAGTACAACCTGGAAAAAGAGAGATGCCAACATGCCAAAGAGCTCGTTAATATAGAAAGGGCGCACACGAAGGAGTTGGCTGACATGAGGAAGCGAGTTGTCGTCGAGCTTGGGCTCGCGCGCGGCGACATCAGTGGGACGCTAGAAGAGACCAAGGCGGTTCGCTCTTGGCTCGGATACGAGACTGCGGAGCCATTTAGAGGGATAAAGGTCATCGAGCAAGCACTGAAAGCTCTGGAAGCGTCCGTCCGCGAGGAGCGAGCGGGATCCGCGGCGGATCAACCGGGGGGAAGCCCGAAGTGGGACATTATCCAGGCGGAGCTCCTCGTGCTGGGCTCTCACGTCGGGAATGTGTCTAATCAGCTTGACGCTCTACGCAGGCAGATGGATGCCCTTATGGAGAGAATGCTGCGCCCACTACAAGCACCGCCATCTCCTTCCGCCCTTGAACCAGATTCACTTCGCTCTCTAGCTTTGGGACCTGACGCGGAGAGGTTGGAGGGGGACCTGAGTGAGATGAGGGCCATGCTGAGGGAGATATTGGGGTATACTTCTAACCCGGGACCAACTGCCCGCTCTTCTACCCCACCCCCCACACTTGACCTGGCGGATCACTTCAGGCCAATGGAGGAGCGATTGGATATAATGGCATCCGAGCTCCGAGCAATACGTGACTCAATGTGCCAGGAACAACACCCGCCAGCTCCTAGTCTCGACTCGGAGCTTGCGATGGTGCAGGTCAAGCGGACCCTAGAGGATATCAGCAGAGGAGTGGCGGAGCTGAATACGACCGAAAAGCCCCAATCGTATGCGCAAGCGGCGGCCAGACAGGTTCAGCCTTCGAACCACACCTTGATAGTGTCCTCGAGCGATCCCAAGCACACCTCGGACAACGTGATGGATCGGATCAAAGCTGCTTTAGACTTAAAGGAAACGGGGGCCAAAGTGGACCGGGTCAGAAAGGCCAAAAACCAAAAAGTGAAAAAAAAAAAGAAGCCGTGGTGAAATGGGGGATTAAAAACAAACTTAGTTTCGCAGCACATAAGACCAGCGCAATGCTGATCACACGAAAGCTGAAGTTTGATCCCCCGATAATCCATATGGCAGGCGTGAGGATTGGTTTGGTCGAAGAGGTAAAGCTACTGGGGTTAATAATAGACAAAAAGCTCACCTTCAACGCGCATGTCTCGGCTACCTGCAGGAAGGCTGCAGATATATATAAGCACCTTGCATGCGCGGCAAGAGTGAGCTGGGGTCTAAATAGAGAAATAATACGTACGATTTATGTGTCGGTCATAGAGCCTATTATTTTGTATGCGGCTAGCGCATGGTCCCCTGCGGCGAGAAAGCTGATGGTCCGAAATCAACTGGACTCGCTGCAGAGGGGCTTTGCGCAAAAAATATGCAAGGCCTATCGCACGGTGTCCCTCACGTCGGCACTGGTCTTGTCCGGGTTGCTGCCCCTGGACCTCCGGATCCACGAAGCGGCGAGCCTTTTCAAGGCCAAGAAGGGTCATTCAGACAATTTCATCCCTCCGGGGCGCGAGGTGGAAGCAAGAGTGAACTGCAATAGCAATCCCCACCCGTCCCAAGTCGTATTAACAGACTACGAATGTCTGGAGAACTTGGACCCAGAAACCGTCGAGCTCCACCAACTAGTGGAACCCCACGTCTATACGGATGGGAGCAAGATTGAAGGGAAAGTCGGGGCTGCCCTCACATGGTGGGACGGGGGAAGAGAATTGAAGTCCTCTACCTTCCGTCTGGAGAGCCACAACACTGTCTTCCAATCTGAGTTGTACGCACTATACAGAGCAGTCAAGATGGTGAGAGACAGCAAAAAGGATGCTGTCAGCATCCTGAGCGACTCACGATCGTCGCTCGATCTGCTGAGAAGCCCTGCAGTCACTCACCCGCTCGCGGCAAAAATAAAAGAGTGCGTACGCGTAATCCGGGAGGAGGGCAGACAAGTGCGGTTCTTCTGGCTAAGAGCGCACGTAGGCACGCCCGGGAATGAGAGAGCGGACGAGCTTGCCAAAAATGCCGCTCTCAAAAAGAAAACACTTCCTGATTATAGCATGGTGCCGATTTCATATGTCAGGAGCCGCATCCGGGAGGAGACTATTCTGAAATGGCAAGCACGTTACGACGCATCGACCACGGGTTCGGTCACAAAAGTTTTCTTACCGAATGTAAGAATGGCAAAGAAGATTCTGGACGAAGGGAGCATAACACCAACCCACGTCCAGATCTTGACCGGGCACGGAGGTTTTGCATCGTACCTCCATCGCTTCAAGCTGAGGGACTCTCCCTCCTGTGCTTGTGACCCTGACTGTGAGGAGACGGTATGGCACCTGCTATGCGAGTGTCCTAGATTCGGCCGGGACCGAATGGAGCTGGAAGTAAAAATCCAGCGAAAGCTGGACCAAACAGTTCTCGGAGAAATCCTGGCCGACAGCAAGTCAAGGAACCTACTACTGGCTTTCGCGGGTCTGGTGGCCACGACAGCTGCAAAAAGAAATAAGTAAATTAGTCAACATCCCATCTAACTGAAATTTATTTGATTAATTTAAAATGTTAATTATTAATTTTATTTGATTTTATTAATTGATTTTATTAATTTATTTTTATGCTGTGATAGGTAATTTCATTTATTATTTTTATTTTCTAATGTAATGTTTTCAAAATAAATGTAGTTAAGTAGTAATATAGTAATTTAAATTAATTTATTTGATTGAGAGCCCACATGGGTAGGTAATAAAATAAAATTACAGAATTGTTGAAAATACATAAGAAACAACAAAGTCTTTGACAACAGTCAGAGGAACAGCAGTATTTAAAAAAAAAAAAAAAAAAAAACCTAACCTAACCTAACCTAACCTAACCTAACCTAACCTAACCTAACCTAACCTAACCTTTTTTTTTTTTTTTTTACCAGGGGAAATCCTTTATGGATTCCTTCCCGCCGGGGGGCGGAAAGGATATGTCGGACTCAGCTAAAGACGCCATACCGACTAAAACCACCTGGGTGTTCCTGCTCCCTCGCGTTGGTGGGGTCACGGGAAAGCTATAGCTCTTACCGCGGCCCCATCAGCGTGTGGTTCGCCCCGTCGGGCCCGTCTCCAAGGGGATGGGCTCAAAGCCTCCTCCCTCTCCGCTTAAGGCGCCTCAGAACACAAAAGGCGCCTTCCAGCTCGGGACCTAGTTGTGCAGGCGACAGACCCCCCGATCCATCGCCCACAGATCCCCGTTATGGCGGCATTCGCGCTATGTAAGCCAAGCGCCGCCGGCCGTGCCGCGTGCGACGAATCGGAAGAGAGCTTGGGTCTTGTTCCCGCTCCCGTTCCGCCGCTTCCTTCTGCGTCATGATGGTAGCGCAGAAGGTTTCGACCGCACTCCACGCCTCTTCGCTCTCAGCCATGATCTGAACCAGGGCCGTCAGCGAGAGGTCCCTTCCCACAATTGCTGATACGGCAGCGCGAGGCTCCGCCCAGGCTGGGCACTCTTCGCGCGTATGCTGTGCCGTATCTGCAACCCCCCTTCCACAGTGGTGGCACGCCGTCGACGGCTCCCTTCCCACCACCTGGCACAGATACTTGCCGAAGCACCCGTGTCCGGTCAGCATCTGCGCAAGGTGATAGGTGATCGCACCGTGCTTGCGTTCGACCCAAATCCTAAGGATTGGCCGAACTGCCTCCACTAGTTCCCGGCTAGCCCCCGGGATCTCCAATCTCGCCGTCCACTTCTGGAAGAGATCGTCGCGTGCCTCGACTTCCCACTGCGCGATCTCTCGTGGATGCGGACGGTCCCCTGCCTCTTGCGCCTCCACGCCTCGCCAATATCTCGCCGCGAGCACCTGCGCTTCCATCTCCCACGGCGGGCTTCCGGCGAGCAGACACGCCCCGGTATGCGATACCGTGCAGTACGCTCGTGCTGCCCTGAGTGCCATAGCACGCTGCGGGCGCCGCAGCAGTGGCACGTTTCGGGCGCACAGAGCATCCGCCCAAATCGGAGCACCGTAAAGCGCCATTGAGCGCACTACGCCAGCGTATAAGCGGCGGCACGCACCTCCCGGACCCCCCAAATTTGGGAGAATCCTGCCCAGCGCTCCGGCAACAGCCACCAGCCTCGGGGCTAAACGCCGGAAGTGTTCATCGAACTTCCATCTGCTGTCGAGGACGATTCCTAAATACTTCATCGTCGACCCGACAGCTATGGAAGTTCCACCCACTATTATCGCCGCCCCGGGCAGTGGCGCATTCCGAGGGCCATGAAATGCTAGGGCCTCGGATTTGCTCAGGGCCACCTCTAGCCCCAGAGCCCGGATTCTGTGTATCATCTGGGCAACACTCGCCGTTGCGAGGTGAGCCGCCTCCCGATGAGTACCTCCGCGGGCCGTCACGAGCGTGTCGTCCGCGTAACACGTTACGCTCACTCCGGGTAACGTAGCTCCGCGCAACACCCAGTCGTAGCCGATGTTCCACAAGAGCGGTCCGAGGACCGAACCTTGTGGAACACCGCACGACATTGCTCTCCTCCCCCAGCCGTGCTTGGTTGGGAATTCGACCACCCTACCTGCGAAGTAGTCGGACACGACTGATTGTAGGTATCCCGGCACGTTGTGGAACTGTAACGCAGCCTTCACAGTTTCCCAAGGCAGAGTGTTGAAGGCGTTGGAGATGTCTAGCGACACCGCCCACAGCACTCCGCCGCGAGAGACTTCTTCCTCGGCAAGGTCTCTGACCCGCGCGATTGCGCTCAGCGTCGATCGGCCCCGGCGGAAGCCAAATTGCGCGTCGTGCAGCCCCGGCTCCATGCTCTCGACTAAGCGAGAAGCAAGCACACGCTCAAAGAGCTTGCTCACCTCGTCGAGCAGCACAATGGGGCGATAGGCTGACGGCGAATCAGCCGGGCGCCCTTCCTTCCGAAGAAGTACGAGTTTCCCCGTCTTCCACGCCTGCGGAAACCGACCCTGCTCCAGGCACGCGGTGAAAAGGGCCCTCACCCACTCACCCATCTCTTCCAGTGCAAGCACCAAAGCTCGCCCCGGCACCCCATCTGGGCCTGGGGCGGTATTCTTCGACCGAAGTTTTAGAATAGCCACCCCAAATTCTACCTCGGTCACTGGAGGAACTGAGTCCATCTCTGTCTCCTGAGCAAACTGTGAATTGCCCATCAATGGTGGCACCCACTCATCTCGTTGGGGAAACAGAGTGCCCACCACTTGATCCAGAAGCAGCGGTTGGAGAGTGCTCGTCAGCGGAGGGGCCCACGGTCGAAGTTTTTGCCGTACTACGCGATATGGCCTCCCCCAGGGGTCCCTGTCAAGCGTCCCCAACCATTCCTCCCACGCTGCCTTCTTGGCTTGTGCAATGCCCACCTGCAGAAATTTGCATTTAGCCCTATAAACATTATAGAGAGCTTCCTCCTGGCTCTGGATGCGGACCCTCCTCCTCCTGTAACGGGTGTATTGACGGCGTGCAGCCACGCAAGCCCTCCGCAAATCGCCCAGCTCTGGGCGCCACCAGTGCACTGCCCGCCGAGGCGGGAATGGCTTAGCCCTCGGCATCGCCGCATCGCAAATGCGGGTCAAAGCGGCTCGCAGCTGCTCAGCCGCACCGTCCACCTCCTCGACCGGGTCAGAACCGGCATTCCAGGCCTCCACAATAGCGGCTTCTATGGCTAGGTCTCTCTCGAGACGTCCCAGCACCCAGCGTGGGCCACACCCAATAGGGGAGCGGAAGTCATCTCTTCTCGGAGTGGTGGGGAACGCAGAGACATCATACCGTATATAACGGTGATCCGACAGCGTCTCCACGTCCTCCAGCACTCTCCAACCCTGGACACAATGCACCAGGCTAGGGGACGCGAACGTAATGTCCACGATCGACCCGCCCTGTTGTCGCACGCACGTGTCTACCGATCCCCTATTGAGTACGGCCAGCCCCATGGACACCGCCCATTCCTCTAACGCCTCTCCCTTTACATCTGTTGCTGGAGATCCCCACGCCGTTGATTTGGCGTTGAAATCCCCAGCAACAAGCACGGGGTTGGAGGCTACCTGCCCAATCAGGGCCCCGACCTCTACGAGCATTTGCTCGAAGTCGGCAAGGCTCCGATTGGGCGAAAAGTACACCCCTATTACCGTAATGCCACCCAAAACGGCCGACACGTACCCTCGACCCTTCGACACCTTATCAATAGGTGGGGACCCTGCGGCGGCCGGTGCAATTATAGCCACCAAGTCGTCGTGGTCACCAACCCAGTCAGCCCGGGGAGGGACCACATATGGCTCGGCAACTACAGCTACCTTTATCATGCACTCTGCCATGCTCTGAACCAGAAGGTCTTGAGCCCTGGCAGAGTGCATGATGTTCGCCTGCAGAAATGGTAGCGCCATCTAAATACAGGTGTCCATTTGCTCCTCCCTCGCTTTGCGCTGGGTCTGCTGAGTAGCTTTAGGGCCCTCTTTAGACTTCCCCCTTCTTTTCTGGCCTCTGCGATTCCTTCGAGTCCCCTTTTGGGGACTGATTTTGGTATCGGGGCACTCCTTCCCACCAATCGGATGCGCCGCAGGCTTGCCGGCTGCTGTGCATATAGCACAGTGTGGCTCCGCTTTGCAATCCCTCGCTTTATGGCCAGGCTTACCACAGCGATAGCAGAGGCTGCTGCGGTCTACCCCAGCCGTACATTTGCTACCGACGTGGCCAGTCTCGAGGCACCGGAAACACCTTAAAGGCAGGCGGTCGAGTAGCACTACGCGTGCTGAGATCCAGCCCACCTTTAGCCGACCAACACCCACTACTTTCTTAGCAGCCGCAACTGGGCAGCTTAGCCATAGTGAGCCATGGGGCGATACCACACCGGCCTTGATGGTGTCGGCAGAGCACCCACCCTGTGCTGCAACAGCTGACACGACTTCGTCTGCTGTTGCGGAGTCATCGAGTTCCGTGACTCGTATGTCGGTGCGCATCACCGGCCGCTGCACGCGTACCTCGTCTGCACTCAAGACCTCCCGGAGCTTCTCCGCCAGGGAGTCGGCCTGCTCAGCACCCTTGGCACCGGTTAATTCTAGCACCCGAGCTCCTGTTGCTGCCGTCCTGAAGCGCAACCCGTCAATGCCAAGGCTCTCAACCTCAGGGTGCTGCTTAGCCTTCCTAAGAAGAGATTCGTACGACACGCCATTCTCCTCGGCCCCGGGCTGCAGGGTGAGCGTGACGGCCGCCGAGCGAGGAGGGCGAAGTTTAACCTTGGGAGCAGGCTTGGGAACGCTAGCCGCCCCTTTGCCAGCCCTTTTGGCCTTCTCCTTCTTGCTCTTTCGGACCACAGTACTCCATGCCTCGCCTGGAATCAGGGGCGCAGTGCGGTCTAAACGCGGCTCAACTGCCGCGGCAGCCTCCTTGGCAGCTAAGCTAACCTTCTTCCCCTTCTTCTGGGCTGAGGTGGTGGCTTTCGGCGTTGAGACCACAGCCGGCACCTCACGCTCAGGGATAGTTTCCGGCCTCAATTGCCGGGCTTTGTCCGCAGCTAGCGGTGGCCGCAGACGCGCTTCCGGCAGAAGCCTCCCCTCTAGGGCCTCTAGCCTGGCATTCATCATGGTCCCTACTTGGACCATGATAGCACGCGACAGCCCCTCAACGTCTAGCTGTTGGGCTCGGGCCTGAGGTTCCGTTGCAGGACGGGCCTGCAGCAACTCCGTCCTGAACTCTGCGAACTCCTTACGGAGTGCAGTGAGCTCTGCCTGCAGGCGTATATTGGCGGCCTGCAGCTTTGCTGTCTCCTCAGAGCTGGAGCGCTTGCTCAGCACCTCCACCGCCTCCACGATAAACTTAGTCGCCTCGTTGAGGGACTTTTGGAACGGCCCGCTCAGGTGGCTGGACTTGCGTGACACCGTCTTTATCACGTCTACGCAGTCCAGCACCTGCTTGTTTAGGGCCGACGCAAGCTCGTCATCCACCTCACACGTCAATAATTGCGCCATCTTTGATGGGCACGTGACTCGCTTTTGACGGGTCCTTTCCAACGCCTGGGTCACCTCTTCTGAAGCGTCTAAGAGGAATTCCTCACGCCTGGCGGCCTTCGCCTTCGCCCTCTCCACGAACTTCCCAGAAGTGAGCGGGCGGCCGCTGCCTCTCCCTGTCGCTGACTTCGTCACCTTAGGCGACGAAGTTCCTTCCGTAACCGTCACGTCCGTGTCTGAATCAGAGCTTACGGCACTCAGTGGACCAGGCCTCTTACGCCAGAATCGGCGGGCGGTGTCTGATCCGTTCCCGGACGACACGGTAACCATGCTCCTGTCGGTGTCAGAGTCCGACAGGCGCGTCACCACTACTCTTAAATCCTTCTTCTTGCCAAGGTCGTTGGCTTCAGCGCACACCTTCGGGGTGCACGTTTCCACCTCAGTGTCCTTATTCAGACCAGGGTCAACGGTGTCAGCACACGCCTTCGGGGCGCATGCCTCCACCTCCATCTCAACGTTGTCCAAATCACAAGCTAAATCGGTGTCCAGTTTTTGGGTGCATGGGTCGTGTTCACGAAGTCGGGCGGAACGCCTGACTACGGAGCATTGCTTGCCCCCCCCAGAATACGAGGGGCAGCCCTCTACTCCGTCAGAAGTAGAGGAGTGGGATTCCCCCTTTCGGGGACCCACCTGGGGATCCTTTTTCACAATGCTTGAATCCATTTTTTCCATACTCCGATGCTCCACATCGTCGTCTCTTTTTTCAGGGGTGAGCTCCCCTGTCAGCGCGCCCTGAAAAGGGCACACCCACTCACGCGCCCTGAAAAGGGCACGCCCACCAACAACACCGCCAGCGAGACATCGATCAACTCGGGATCCCGCAAGGAAGCTGACCCATACAACCGACTCGCAGGAAACCCAAGCGGAAAGACGCCGCACCAACAGCCTCCCTACTCATGGACGGCTCCACGAGCCCGTCCCAGCCTCGTCCACTGCGCCCTCTGCGTTCAGAGGGACGCGCGGAGAAGCTTCCCCTTCCCCATCCTACCCCACCGACAAAGTGCCGGCGCCTGGTGGTTTCAGTTACGTCTATTTCAGATGGAAATAGACCAATAACGGGCAGCAACCGCGAGAAGGACGACCCCACCAGACTTGCCTTGAGGATCTACACGACCTGCGCTCTCCCTCAAGACCAAACACCTCCCTACTCGCTCCCAGAACCGAGTAAGGAAGGCCTGGACTTATCCAATACAAGCGGCCGAAGCGCGCAAGCTAGGCATAGCAACTACTAATGGATAAACCCAGACCCACCCAACCTAACCTAACCTAACCTAACCTAACCTAACCTAACCTAACCTTTTTTTTTTTTTTTTTTTTTTACCCAGGAAAATCCTTTATGGATACCACCTTCCCATGGGGGAGGGCCGGTGGTTATGTGAGACTCTCCGCCAGAGTGGCAGCATACTCACTAAAAAACTGGGGTGTTCCTCCTACACCAACTAAAAACGTGGGGCGCGGGACCGCTTGCGCACTCCGCAGCCCTCGTCTGTGTCGCTGCCAGCCTAACGGCTGGCCCGTCTCATGTTGAGGTCTACACAAGACCTCCCACCTTCGTGTGATGCCCCAGAACACAAAGGGCATCTCCACCTCTCGATGACCTATTATAAGGGGGTGCCAGGTGCCCCCGCACCCAACACCCTAGGCCCTCGGAGCGGAGACGGAGTGCGGGCTTGAGTAGCTCGCCTCCGTGTCCGCGCCCTCCGGAGCGGCAGAGAGAGTGGATCCCTCTCCCTCTCCCGCTCCTCGTCCTCCCTCTGCAGAATGACTGTCTCGCAGAAGGAGGCCACTGCCTCCCAAGACCTCTCCTCATCGAGCATTTTTTGTATAATGGTCGATAGGGAGAGGTCTGTCCCTACGATCGCGACCAATGATTGCCGCGGCTCGGCTCCTCCCGGGCACTCTTCCAGCGCGTGCTGGGCCGTGTCCTCCGCGTGTCCGCACTGGTGACAAGCCGGGGAGTCTTCCCTCTGGGCGACGCGATGAAGGTACCTCCCAAAACAACCATGTCCCGAGAGGACCTGCGTCAGCCGGAAGGAAAGACTCCCATGCTTCCTGCGGACCCATTCCTCCAGTACTGGGCTGACCGCCTCTAGGAATCGCCTAGCGCTCTGCCCCCTCTGCACCTGCCCAGCGAGGAGCCGTTCCCTCCACGTGGCGATGGCGGACGCCCTGGCCTGATCGCGCCAGTGCGCCACCTCCTGCGGCGCCGGTCGCTCGTCCCGCTCCCGCGCCTGCGCTCTGCGCCAGTAGACCGAGGCCAGAACTTCGGCCTCAAGGTCCCACGGGAGCGATCCAGCGAGCACGCATGCCACCTCGTGAGAGAGTGTGCGATAGCCCCTGCACAATCTCACCGCCATCACCCGTTGCGCTCCAATCAGCGCGGCAGTGGTCTGCCGATCGAGCTCTCCCGCCCATATCGGGGCGCCATACAGGGCCATCGAGCTTACCACCGCTGTATAGAGGCGGCGGCAGCTCCCTTCGCAGCCCCCGATGTTCGGGAGCAGGCGACTTAGTGCGCCGGCTGTCCCCAGTATTTTGGGGGCCAGCCGCCGCACATGCACCTTAAAACTCCATCTGCCGTCGAGGACGACACCAAGATACTTCAGTGTCGTCCCGACGGGAATAGATACTCCACCCACCACAATGGTGGAGTCTGTAGGTGGTTTCCGCCGGGGCCCATGAAAACATATGGCCTCGGATTTGTGGAGTGCCACCTCCAGACCCAGCATCCGGATCCTTGCCACCACGGTCGCGACTCCGGCTGTAGCTAGCATCGCAGCCTCCCTGTAGTCGACTCCCCGGGCGGCGACCAGCGTGTCATCGGCATAGCACACTACGCCAACGCCACGAAGGTTAGCACCCCGGAGTACCCAATCGTACCCGACGTTCCACAGGAGTGGGCCAAGTACCGACCCCTGTGGAACGCCGCGTGTCATGGGACTACTACCCTCCCCGCGAGTCGTCGGGAAGATTACCTCTCTGTCGGAGAGATAGTCCCCGACAAGTCTTCGCAGGTACTGAGGCACCTTGTGGTACCTCAGACCGGCGTGTATCGTGCTCCAGGGTAGCGTGTTGAATGCGTTGGAGATGTCCAACGATACGGCCACCAACACGCCACCACTGGAGCACGCCTCCTCGGAGAGGTCGCGGACAAGTGATATGGCATCAATCGTCGAGCGACCTCTCCGAAAACCGAACTGGTTAGGCGCCAGATCCGGTCCCACAGTCTCAAGGTGCCTGACCAGGCGGGCAGCCACTACTCTCTCCAACAGCTTGCCCGCCTCGTCAAGCAGCACAATCGGGCGATAGCCCGAGGGCTCATCCGCAGGACGACCCTCCTTCCTCAGGAGAACGAGTTTGCCCCTTTTCCACCGTCTGGGGAATCTTCCTTCCATGAGGCAACTGTCAAACAGGTCCCTCAAGGCGGAATCCAGGTGCTTCAAGGAGAGAGCCCACGCACGACCCGGTATGCCGTCAGGCCCAGGCGCCGTGTTCTTGGCTCTCATCCTGAGCACAGCCGCACCAAGCTCGCCCTCAGAAATAGGGACAAACTCGCTCTCCTCTTCTTCGGCGAGATCAGCGGTTGTCGAGGGAGGCGTGAACTCGGCCCCCGGAGCACCGGGGAACAAGCCATCGACCACTCGTTGGAGCACCGCTGGTTGGAGCGAGGCCGTGATGGGGGGTGCCCAGGGGCGAAGCTTTTGCCTCACCCACTTGTACGGACGGCCCCATGGGTCGCGCTCAAGCCCCTCCAGCAGCTCCTCCCAGGCCTGCCTCTTAGCCTCCACTATCGCGACGCGAAGGGCCCCGGTAGCCTCTCTGTAAGCGGCGTACAGAGAATTGCTCTCTTCCGTCTCTTGCCGCCTTCGCCTCCGATACCGCTGGTATAGTCGGCGCCTCTTAACACATCTTCTCCGGAGTTCGGCAATCTCCTCCGTCCACCAATAGACTTGGCGTCTGGGCTGTGGGGCTGGCGCGCGCGGCATTGCAGCGTCGCAAACCCGCGTCAATGCCTCGCACAGCCTGTCCGCCATCGCCTCCGGGTCTATCGGATCCGGCTCCTGAGGAGTGCCGTTCCAAACTTCGACGAGGGCCGCCTCCTGCAGCACTTCGGCGTTGAGGCGCTTCAGGGCCCATCGCGGACCTATCTCGCCCCCTACCTCTCTCACTTCGTCCGTTTGGGTCGAGGAAAGGCTGAACCGGATGTACCGGTGATCGGACAGCGTTACCACGTCCAACAGCACCTGCCAGTCGCGAATGCGGGAAGCGATGTCCGGTGTGATGAGCGTCAAATCGACGATGGACTCACCATTACGCCGGACGCAGGTGCTTTCCGATCCGCGGTTCGCGACGCAGAGGCCCACCTCGGTTATCCACTCTAGTACGACACCGCCCCGCGAGTTCGTCACCGGCGACCCCCACGCCGCTGATTTGGCGTTGAAGTCTCCGAGCACGAGGACGGGGCGTGGGCGGGTCTGACCAATCAAGGTCCCCACCGCGCCGAGGAGAGTCTCTAGCTCGCGAACCGGTCGGTTCGGGGAGTGGTACACCCCCACAATGACGGTTTGACCCACCCTAGCCGCTACGAAACCCCTGCCCCTCACAACGTCTTCGAGAGGGGGAGATTGAGCCGGCGATTGCGTGGTGATCGCCACCAATCCGTCAAGGTCCCCAGCCCAGTCAGGCCTAGGACGGACCGCGTAGGGCTCGCTGACCACCGCCACCTGGATCAACCGCTCTGCCATGGACTGCAAGAGTAAGTCCTGAGCCCCGGCGCAACGGTTGATATTCGCCTGTAGGAAGGTTAGGGCCATACTAATTAACCTTCCTCCATGCCTTCGGCTGGCCCTTTGTTAGGGCGAGGCGGACGTGGCTTGGCCGTAGCCCCAGCCGCGTTGGCCTTCCGTCTGACCCCTGGCTTTGACGGGGACTTGGCGCATGCCTTGCTCCCGGAGAGGTGGTCCGCCGGCTTTCCCGCTGCTGCACATTGGGTGCAATGGGGGGCGGCTGTGCACTCTTTGGCCTTGTGGGCCTTTGTACCGCAGCGGTAGCACTCATCGCTGCGGTCAACTTCGGCCTTGCACTTGGCCGCTATATGGCCCAGCTCAAGACAGCGGTAGCAGCGGCGGGGCCTTGCATCTAAGATACTGACCCGCGCCGCCACCCAGCCCACCAAAACACGGCCTCCAGTGGCCATAACCTTCTTTGCAGCTGCGGTGGGGCAGCGCACGAACACGGTGCCCATCCCGGCTTGGCCCCGCCGTATTGCGCCTACGGAAAAGGCCGTCACAGGGCATTCGCCCTTCCCGGCCAAGGCCTCCGCTAGCTCGTGCGGGGTGACAGAATCGTCCAGGCCGCTGACTCGAAGGTCAGTTGTAATAGTAGGCCTGGAGACTCGTATGCTCTCCTCGTCTAGAAACGTCTCTCTGAGCTTCTCAGCAAGGACGTCCGCTTTTGCCGCGTTGTTCGCGCCGGAAACCTCCAGCACTCGTGCCCCAGTGGCCGCCACCCTGATTTTCAACGGCGAGAATCCCAGCTCGCTTAGGCTGATCTTCGCCTTGGCCGCCTCCAGCACCTTGGCGTAGGTGACACCTTTCTCCACCGCTTTCTCCTGCAGCGTGATCACCACCGCCGCAGTTCTTGGAGGGCGGAGCTTGGCCGCACTCGCCTTGGAGGGCTTTGGTTTCGGCCTAGGGACTTGGGCTGGAGGGGCGGGCCTCTTCTTCTCGGTGGGTCTTGCCCCTTCTGCCGCACGCTCCTTGTCTCGCCTCTTGGCCTTTCCACGCCTTGACACCACCTGCCAGTCTTCCGCTGGAGCTGCAGCGCTGGCAGGGGCGGGGGCAGGCTTCGGTTTTGGAGCCGCTCTTGCTCCAGGCTTTGGCGCTGGAGAGTCCCTTTGAGTGGGGGTCTCTGCTGAACGCACCTCGGCCTCCCTTCGCTGGTCTGCGGCCAGAGGGGGCCTCCGGGTCTGCCCGGGCAGCAGTCTCTCCTCGATCCCGGCAAAGCGGGCGTTCACCATCGTGCCCACTTGCACCATGATCTGCCGCATCACTTCCTCCGTGCAGGGCGTTTGAGCTGGTGCCTGAACAGGAACCGAGGTCGCAGCCACGCGAGCTTGGGTCTCCCTCATCTGCGCCATCTCTTGTCGCAGGTCCTTCAGCTCCGCTGAGAGTCGCTCATTCGCCTTTACCAGTAGGGCCATCTCCTCGGGCATTGTACGGGCTCGCGCTTCCTTAAAGGATGCCCTTATGGTGTCCGCAGCATCCTTCAGGGCCCTCACCGACGTGCCCTTTAGGTTTTTGGACTTGGTGGCCACCGCATAAACGATGTCCACCGAGTCCATCAACATTGACTCCAGCTCAGCGGCATCGCAGTTGCTCAGCTGAGAGCCACGGTCCGCGGGCACCGATGCCGGCGCCTTGAGGAACTGCGTCCTCCGTTTTTGCTGGAGCTCCTCTTGGAGCTCCTTTTCGGTTGTGAGCCGAATCTCCTCTTCTCGTACTCGGTTGAGTTCAGCCTTGGCCTTCGCCAGGCCAACGTACTGCCCTGTAGTGGGCGGGCGTCCTCTACCTCGTCGAGTGCTGGACACCTTGGGTAACTTTGAGGATTCACCCTGGTCTTCCTGCTCTTTCCTGTCTTCCATGTGCCGCTTGCGCAGCCTCCTCCCGGAGCCGTGAGATGACACGGTCTCCCAGGTCATGGCATCGGAATCAGACTCTGACAGGTTCACTGTCTGAGTCCGAAGCCATGGGGCTTTAGAAGCCCTCTCCTCCACATTATCACCGTCCATTTTCTTGCCAAGGTCGTCATTTTTAGAAGAATCAGTGTCCGAGTTATCGCGTGAGTTGTCGTGTCGCGGGCCGGAGCCCACGTGGTGGTTCTTGCCCCCCTCAAATACATTGGGGCTGAACGCCGGAGCGCCGTGGGATTCACAACTTAGGTTGCTACCCACTTGAGGAGTTGTTTCAGAAGTCACCGTATCCATATTTTCCTTATTTGAGGGGTGAGGTCCCCTTGTGGTGCCCTAGCCAACCGGGTTCCCCCCAGCCATGCATCCCTTGTGCAGGCACCAAACAACGGGATTCGGAGACGCATTAATGTGCCCGACAAGGTGGCCGAATTGACCCTCCTTGCCGCGCCGCAAGCCTTGCAGGCCCGCCATCCACCAGCCCGAAGGCCCACTGCGACCGACTGCCGCCATTCCTTCTCGTGCCCGACAGAGAGGCCGTGTTGACACTCTCTGCCGCGCCGCGGGCCTTGCAGGCTCGCCATCCACCGACCCGAAGGTCCACTGCGACCCACTGCCGCCGTCCCACCTAGCTCCTGGCTTCATCCAGGCTTCTTCCTCCGCCAGGCTTCATCCACTTTGCTCTATGCTACCTTCATAGAGACACGCGGAGAAGCCTCCCCTTTCTCTCACCGAGGCCCCCAATCCTCCAGTGAAGCGCTGACCCACCCAGAACCCCGCAAGGAAGCTGACCCATACAGCCGACTCGCGGGAGACCAAGCAGGACGACGCCGCAACAACAGTTCGGGGAACCTCCCCATTTCCCCCCCAGTGTTTGGTCCGCGCCGGTAAACCGGTAACTCCCATTTCTGGGAGCCGTTCCCCTATCCGCCACCTGGGGACGCGCCGCGTTGGGGTACACCTCCCCACCCACTGGGACTACCCAGCAGGTCCGCGGAACCTAACCTAACCTAACCTAACCTAACCTAACCTAACCTAACCTAACCAGTAACAGCCCAACCTCGCCACACACTCAATATAGCTCCGTAAAAAAATTCAATTATATTGTAAATTTTTGAGCTAGCGCAAAAAATTTTTCAACGTAGGTAACAGTAGTGCTTGACTCACAAGGATTACTGTTTTCAACATCCTGCACCAAGGCGTTTTGGAACAGGGGGCCCGGGACTTTGGACCACCACATCTCACAGGAGGACGGAGAACTCTACAAACAATCACCACCACCAGACGGAGCTCGACGAGATCTGTCAAGCGGAGCTGGAATTTTGAAAATCCGTTCAAGCCAAAGGGAGATACAAGGTACCGAAAATCAGGAAAAACAACCTCACACACCGCGTGGTCGACACACGTGTAACCTAGTTACACTCAGTCGACACGAGGCGTGACGTCGGACAACCAAGGTGAAGACTTCGGATCCGGCCTCAGGACTGCGCCACTGCGGAACATCAGCAGCGGAGCACCTTCGTCGGACCCTCAGGTGAACCTTGGTCTGACTCCTGAACCCAAAGTCCTAGGACACCCGAGTTTGGACTCCTTCTAAAGGGGAGACCAGGCACGTCCACATTTTCCCTACCCCCACCCCAACTTCATTTCCCCCCCCCCCCCCCAACCCCCTTGCCGTAAGGCTACCTCACCCCTCCGAGTCTTATCTCCGGGGTCATATTACCTGAAGGAGGTGGACCGCTGGTGTAAGGTACCTCCACCACCGGCCACAGGAGCCCCCACCACCTTGCTCTAAGGGACCCCCCCCCCCTACCCCCTACCCCCTTTACCCCCCCTACCCCCCCCCCCCCCCCCCGTCTCCTCTCGAGACCTTCCCCCCCCCGACCCCCCCTCATAATTCCCAAAACCCCCTCGGGCTATATCTCCGGAACCAGTGGAGATAGACCCCCCAAGTTTGGTATCCCCGCAATCAGCGTCGAGAGCTCTACAATCTGGCTCCAAGGGAATTCCAAATTTCCACCCCACGTCAGCAGAAAAATCTGAAAACAAAATCACCATCAAGCATCACTACACCGGCGGCGCGCGAGAAGGCTTTTACTCAGTAAGAAAAAATTTTAAAGTAATTAGTGTAACAAATTAACAGGTGTAACAAGTTCTGAACATTAAAATATTGTAAAACTCTAACAAATAATACTAGCCGTAAAGGTAGAAGAGTCACTGTCAAGGACTCGTCCGGGGAAGTACTACCATCACACCCTAATCCGCCGCCAAACAGCACTGCTGTGTTTCGGCTAGGAGGGTCTGATTGCCGGCTAAATTACAGTCACGCGAGGCTCAACACCCACCTCGAAAAAGTTACAGCTAGTATAAAGTAGAATAACTTAGTATTTAATTTTATAATTAAGAAATTGTATTTATTTAATTTAACAACAAAATGTCAGTCAAATCCGTGACCGGATCCGTCCCAAAGTCGGAAATGGCACCTCAGGTGACCCTCCAACCAAAGAGATCGCTGCGTGAAAAGGTACTGAAGAAGGAAACGGTCGCCAAATCATTAAAACTAGAAAAGTCGACGCGGCCATCAGTACCCGAAGCGAAGAAGGCATCATCGGTCGGAGCACAGCCGGAGGAAGTCATCCCAAAGGTCCCCGCGAGAAGGAAGAGGACATCGCCTGCGAAACCGCCGCTAGAGCCGAGCGAACACCTGGCCACATCCTCAGACCGGTCCACGGTGGAGTCGGTCACAGACAAAATCATCAACTGGGAACAGTGTGGGATATCACCACCTAAGCCCGTAGAGTCCGACGAAGACTCGGTCGCGTCTTGCTTAGACCTAGACACCTCCGCGAACAGACCCAGACCACGACAGAGCATGCTCGTCGTGCAAGCGGGTCGACGAACGGGGGTGGAGATGGACCTAGCCACAAAGATGGCAAACGAGACGCTGCTGAAAGGGAAGGACGCGTTGGAGTCTGCAGGCAATATGAAGAGGGAGTGCAAAGTCGTCGCACTCGAAAGCCTGCAGACTCTTTACGAAATAGTCCTCTCACTGTCGGACTCAAGATCCAGACATATCAGCAGTCTGGAAAGGGAAAGGACGAGACACGCCACGGAGCTCGTAAGGGTGGAGAGAGCCCATACAAAACAATTGATAAACATTACCACCAATCTCACGTCGGAAATGTCAAAGGCCAGGACGGACATCGGCGCATCGCTCAAGGAGATACAAGCGGTGCGAAACTGGCAGGGGTATGAGACCCAGGAGCCCCATAGGCTTATAAAGGAAACGTCGGAAGCGCTCCAGGACCTCGACAAGCGTGTTAGAGCATTGGGAGAGCTCGTAACCAGCGGGCAAAAGGGGAAAGAGGAAGACCCCATCTGGAGAGACCACTCGAGCCTCAAAGCAGGAGTAGAATCTCTCCAGAATCAGCTGGATGAGCTCCGGAGAGAGAGCAATAAACACACGCGCGAGATCCTGGAGTCCAACCTTAAAGCCATGGAGAAAATGGACTCCAAACCCCCATCAGCACAGCCAGAACCTGGCCTGAGGTAGGAAGTGGAGGAGATGAAGGGCATCCTGAAAGCGATGTCAGCTGAACGAGCGCCTCCATCCGAGCCACCGCAGCCCATTCTAATCAACATGGAGGAGCATATGCATCCTCTAACGGAGAGAATGGAAGCGGTGACATCTGAGCTCCGAACCCTTCGGGAAGAAAAGATGAGGGCACCACCACTGTCCCTCAACCTCGAAGCGGAGCTCGCCAAAGCTGAGGAACGATGCAGCTCGAAAGGGAAGCTGACCTACGCCAAGGTCGCCGCCAAGCCACCACCGCCCTTGAAGCCAAACCACACCCTGATCATCACATCAGACAACCCCCAGAACACCGGGGAAAATGTGATCGACAGGATCAGGGTGGCTCTCGACACCAGGAAAACTGGAGCCAAGGTAGACAGGGTAAGGAAGGCCAAAAACAAAAAGGTCATCCTGAGCTGTAGCTCCAAAGAAGATCTGGACCTGGTGCAGAGCAGGGTTAGGATGGATAAGGGCCTAAAGGCGGAAGTGGCGAGGGCAGCAAACCCTCTAGTCATCGTCAGGGATGTCCTATCCTACCACACCGACGGAGACATCGTAGAAAATATACTGGCGCAAAATAAAAATATTTTAAAGAACGTTAACTTGAAGGATAGCACCGTCAAGATGCGGTACCGTAAAAAGGCACGTAACCCACTCGAGTGCCATGCGGTACTGGAAGTTTCCCCTTCCATCCATAAAAACCTGGTGGAGGCTGGAAAGATCTATATAGGTATGCAACGCAGACCTATATTTGATCAGACCCCACTGGTGCAGTGCACCAAATGCCTCGGCTTCGGCCACACTAAGGTTGTCTGCCGGGAGAAAGACGAGCTCTGCAGTCACTGCGGAAGGGCTCACTCCTGGGAGAAATGCAAGGGGAGACAGGAGGGAAACCCTCCAAAGTGCAAAAACTGCTCGGCCGCGCACGGCACAAGCATCAACCTGGCGCACAATGCTTTTAGCAAAGAGTGCCCAGAGCGACTAAAATGGGATGCAATAGCGCGGTCCCGAGTATCGTATTGCTGAGGGCGTCTCACAGTACCGTAGCTCGGTCCCTCAAAACTTGGGCGGGGCAGGCTTGAGGTTTATCCAAGCTAACCTGCAACGCTCAAAACTGGCCACGACGGAATTACTCCAGGTTGCGGTGGATAGGGGCATCACGGTCGCCCTAGTACAGGAACCGTACGTCGGAAAGACTGGCGTCCTAAAACAACATCCTGGGACTAGGGTTATCCAATGCACCCTAAATAGGCAAAAACCAGTGAAGGCAGCCGTTATAATTTTCGGTGACCGGCTAGAAGTCGTACACGACCCACAGCTGGTAACCGAAACCGAAGCGGCAGTCCTTCTTATCGGGGGAGGCCTAAAACTAGGAGTAATATCCGTCTACCTAGAGGGGGACCAGGACATAGTACCGTATCTGGACCGCATCAAAAAAGTTTGTACCAAGTTGGACACCAGAAACCTCATCGTCGCGGGAGATATAAATGCCTGGAGCCACTGGTGGGGCAGCGTATCTGAGGATGACAGAGGAGAGGCGTACAATGCGTTCCTGAACGAGAAGGGACTCCAAATTCTAAACACCGGAGACACTCCGACCTTCGAGACCTTCAGAAAGGGTAGGGCATGCACAAGCATAGTGGACGTATCCGCTTGCAGCACACCCCTGCTCGGAAGAATCGAGGGATGGAGAGTGGAGAGAGGTCTTGTGACTTCGGACCACAACGCTATCACCTTCACCTTGCGCTTGGGAAGGGCCTTAGAAACTCTTAGGCCAATCACAACGCGCAAGTACAACACCAAGAAGGCAAAGTGGACCGAATTCGCACATCTGCTAAAAACCATCCTGGCAGAGAGAGACATCACCACCGTCTCAATTTTGGAGTCCAAAACTCCGAGGGACCTCGAAGATAAGATCACAGCCTACACTGAAGCCATCCACGAAGCCTGCGAACAAACCATCCCTATCGCAGGAAGCAAGGCGGGCAATCCCAGGCCTCCGTGGTGGTCGAAGAAGCTTGAAGATCTTAAGAGAGAGGTCCTTAGGAAAAAGAGGAGGATCAGGAACGCAGCCCCTTGCAGGGTAAAAATGGTTATAGAAGAATACCAAAAATGCAAGGCGGAGTACGCAGTCATCGCAGAGAAAGCCCAAACAGAGAGCTGGAAGGAGTTTTGCACGACTCAGGAAAAGGAGAGTATGTGGGATAAAATCTACAGAGTGATCAGGAAAACGTCAGGAAGGCAGGAGGACATGCTCCTGAGAAGCTCTGAAGGTAACACCCTAACTCCAAAACAGTCGGCTGAACTCTTAGCCAGAACTTTCTACCCAGACGACTCCGAGAGTACCGACCAGTCGTTTCACTCGAACCTCCGAGAACGGATGAAGGAGAGTGCCCTTGAAGACCTTTCGGAAGATGATCCACCATTCACGGCAGCGGAATTGGAGTTGGTGCTGCAAGCACAAAACCCCAAGAAGGCACCCGGACCAGACGGGCTAACAGCTGATATCTGCGCCGCAGCCATACGAAGTGACAGGGAAGTGTTCATGGCGATAGCGAACAAGTGCTTGTCGCTAAATCACTTCCCCATTCACTGGAAAGTGGCACACGTGGTCATCATTCGAAAGCCAGGAAAGGCAGACTACACTCATCCTAAGTCCTACAGACCAATTGGACTATTATCTGTTCTTGGAAAAACCATCGAGAAACTCATGATTGGTCGACTCCAATGGCATTTACTCCCAACCCTAAACAAAAGGCAATATGGGTTCATGCCGCAAAGAGGAACCGAGGACGCCCTCTATGACCTTATAGAGCACATAAAAGAAGGAGTAACCGGGAAAAACATCGTACTCCTAATCTCTCTGGACATAGAGGGGGCCTTCGACAATGCGTGGTGGCCAGCCCTTAAAAACCAACTTGTTAAAAAAAGGTGTCCGGAAAATCTGTACCGGATGGTGTGTTCGTACCTCACAGACCGGAAGATCAAGGTCAACTACGCTAGAGCAGCTTACGAGAAGGAGACTACGAAGGGTTGTGTCCAAGGATCCATCGGAGGACCAATCTTTTGGAATGTCATCCTAGACTCGTTGCTGCAAAGCCTAGAGATGGATGGAATATACTGCCAAGCCTTTGCAGATGATGTGGTTCTCGTTTTCACAGGACAGTCGGTCGGCAGCCTACAGCGGTCTGTCAACTCAACGTTGGAACATGTGGCAACGTGGGGAAAACAAAATAAACTCAACTTCGCACCGCATAAGACCAACGCGATGCTTCTAACGAAGAAGTTGAAGTATGAAACCCCACAGTTATTCATGGCCGGTACAAAAATGGACCTCGTTGAGGAGATAAAGCTTCTGGGCCTTATCATCGACCGAAACCTAGTTTTTAAATCCCACGTGTCCGCGCAATGCAAGAAAGTAGCTGATATCTACAAGCAGCTTGCATGCGCAGCGAAAGTAACGTGGGGTCTAAATAGTGAAATCACGAGAACCATATACATCGCGGTGGTGGAGCCTATTATGACATACGCCTCAAGTGCCTGGTACCAATCTGTAGAGCTGCAAATGAATAAAAATCAATTCAATGCGCTCCAGAGAGGATTTGCACAAAAGGTCTGTAGGTCATACCGGACGGTCTCACTCACCGCAGCACTGGCACTGTCGGGTCTGCTGCCATTGGACCTAAGGATCCAGGAGGCGGCGAACCTATACAGAGCCAAAAAAGGTCTGGCGAAGGACTATCTCCCACCCGAGACGGAGCTCGAACTCCGAGTGGGATATCTTGAACAGCCCCATCCATCTACCCTAACATCCGTGGAGTACGAACTGCTAGAAGACGCCGTCCCGCAGATCACCGGACCCCAAATTTACACAGACGGAAGCAAAATCGACGGAAAAGTAGGTGCTGCTCTAACCCAGTGGGAGGAGGGAAAGGAGTCAAACTTCGCCACCTTTAAGCTTCACCCCGCGTGCACAGTCTTCCAGTCGGAACTATATGCACTGCACAGGGCTCTTCAGATGGTGAATTCGAGCAGGGACCCCGTAGTTAGCATACTGAGTGACTCGAGATCGTCACTCGACCTGCTGCGGAGTCCCAGCTTGAACCACCCTCTGGCGAGAAGCATAAAGGAGAACATTGTCAGGATCCAGGAAGGAGGACGAGAGATCCGGATGTTCTGGCTTAGGGCTCACGTAGGCACTGTCGGTAATGAGAGAGCAGACGAGTTAGCGAAAGCTGCTGCACTCGAGGACACCACTCAGGACTACGGAAGGATCCCCCTGTCTTACGTTAGGAGGAAAATTCGTGAAGAATCGATTCGCAAATGGCAGGATCGATACGAAACCTCCAGCACAGGTGCGGTAACGAGAAGGTTCCTTCCAGACGTCCACAGTGCGTACCGGATAACTCGCTCTACAAAATTTACACCAGTACAAGTGCAAGTCTTGACAGGTCACGGGGGAATAGCCGAGTATCTTCACAGATTCAAGCTGAAAAACAGCCCGGGATGCGAATGCGACCCGGAAATCTGTGAAACAGTATGGCACATCATACTCGACTGTCCCCGTTTCCTAGCGGCTCGAATAGATCTAGAAGCCCGGATCGACAGAAACCTGGTCGAATCGGAACTGCACAACATCATTGCAGATCCCGATTGCAGACCGCATTTTCTGTCATTCGCCGAGAAGATCTTCAGAGTTGCGACGAGCAGGCACACGGATCTTCTGCCCCTCGAATCTCAACCAACACCCGTTAGCCAAGCCACAAGTAGTGCCGGCTCTCAGCGGGAACCTATAGCCAAAAGCGTCGCTGTCCGCACGCTCCTCGCTTGCGGGGAGAGAGGAGTGCCTGGGATTAGAATCCGAGGAGTGGCACTCTTCATGGACAGCGCCGGCGAGCGGCTGGGAATAGGTTTCTGCCGAACCGGGACTAGAAGTCACTTTTCGATTTCACCCGGCTTGGCAGCACTCATAAATGGGAGCACATCCAAAACGACCATGAGGCGCAAAGTTTACAGCGCGTTACCTAAAACGGAAGTGGCGGGCCACCGATGCCGACTAGTCCGATCGCACAACAAGACGATCGTTCTGCTCGCATTGGAAGGCAACTACACCCCTTTCGCACAGGCATGTTCGATGCTCACCATGTTGGGAGAAACGGGCGGAGGAGCGGAAGATCCCCGTGTAATAAGTGTAGATGCGATGACGGTCGGGTATGAGCAGGGAGAAGTCGTAGACCGGCTATGCTGTTTAAAAGCCTCAGAACAACACGAGGTGGTCGTGTACGAAGACAGAGGAGAAAACCTAAACTTCCTCAAAGCACACGACCCAAAAACAGCAACCGATAGCTGGGGACATCCCATGCCAACCTCGATCAGCGGATCCGAACGTGTCCAACAAAAAGCAGCCGCCGTAAAAACTGCACTACATCAAAGCAGTGTGCAGGAGCAAAAGAAGAGAGCCAAAGTCGGAGGCCATCTCAAAGGATTTCTAGACACCTTCAGCTCGATGCTGCAAGGGCTGTCAGGAAATCCTTTTCCAACAACGAGATCGAAAGACAAAGAGGCACTCGTAGAAGCTCCAGCAAAAAAGGCGAAACTCAAAGCTCCACTAACTACAGTAATACCTAAGTCCAAAATCCCAACAAAACCGGCACCAACGCAGGAGAAAAGAACTAGAGCCGACATGGGGCAGGTCGTTCCACCTCGTCTAGTAAATGCAACGTCACCGCAGGATCACGCGTACAACGCCTTCCTCGAGTTTCTAGCTATCACCAAAGCAACCGCAGATGTCAACCTCGGAGTGTGCAAAACCATCTTGCAACACTTTGAGCAGGGCAATGAGAAACTGCTAGAGGAGAAACTCGAGGAGGCAGAGGCTGCCATATACAACAACGGCAATTCCCAAGTCATAAAGGGAAAAATGTCAGGTAGTTATATGGCGGCTTACAACGCGACCAGTGGTTTTGTGGAGATGTGCATTGAGGGAACCAAGAGCGGAGCACCTAAGTTCAATACCCCACAAGGAGATCCCTTAGTTGTTGTCGCAAAGTGCACAAGGATCCTTCTGGATGACAGGATTCTCAATATGGCGAAAACCATATCGGGTAATCAGGACACTGCATCCGACTGGAAGGATTGGGCACTGCCAACAATTGAATGGGTCAATGGAGTACCGGGGTGTGGAAAGACAACCTGGGTGGTAGGACACTTTGATGCTGACAAGGACGCCATCATCACCACAACATCAAATGCAGCTAGCGACCTAAGGGAGAAGCTAGCGCCTCGTGTTGGTGGCCTTGTCAAGACCAGGGTACGCACCATGGCTTCAGTCTTGGTGAATGGCTTCAGAGAGTCCGACAAATTCAACCGTCTCATGGTTGACGAGGCTCTCATGAACCACTTCGGAGCCATAGTCATGGCTGCCAAGCTGTGTGATGCCAAAGAAATGGTCCTCATCGGAGATGTCAACCAACTACTTTATATCGACAGAGAAAATCTCTTCGAACTGAGGTACTGCCGCCCAAACCTGGTAGCAAACATCAGCCAGGAGTTGCTCTGCACACACCGGAACCCCTTGGACGTCGCCTACGCCCTACGTGAGGTTTACTCCGGGATTTACTCCTCAACCCTAAAAGCTCACTCGTTGAAGGTGAAAACCTACACTGGTGCCCAAATACCGTTTACGCTCCCCAACACGCTTTTTCTAGTCCATACTCAGGGCGAAAAGGAAAGCCTCATTGGACAGGGCTGTGGTGAAGGCACAGGTTCGCGAACGCTCACCATCCATGAAGCGCAGGGGTTAACGTTCGAAACAGTAATCATTGTTCAAACTAAGGGCAGAACAATCGGTTTACATCAGAGCGTTCCCCATGCGGTAGTAGCAGTGTCACGGCACACCACCAGCTGTACCTACTACACCGATGATGACAACGACGCAATAGGGTACTTCATCAAGAGAGCTATGGCCGCGTCCACTAAGAAGATCTTGGAGTATAATCTTAAAATGTCAATAAAGCACCGAAACGCAGCGGTCGTCGACAAGTTGGCTCAGGAGATGAGGTGTGCCAATTTGTAAACTAAAGTTGTAATAATAGTCCATAGTAAAGTTAATGTCAATGTCATAATGTTGTAAATCAATAATTTCAATTGTAAAAAGTAAAAATAATTTTAAGTAAATTCCCATAATGAAAAGAACACAAACTAAAAAAAAGAACAGAACACAATGTAAAGAAACAAAAACCTATATTTAAATTATTAAAAGAAAAAAAAAAAAAAAAAAAAAAAAAAAAAAAAAAAACAAGATATGTAAACAAAAAAAAATTCCTTACTGAGTAAGCTTTTGTCAATATAAGTATTAATAAAGTTAATAAATAAAAATACCAAAATAAAAAAAAGCACGGACCACTGAGTCTGTGGAGAGCAGCTGCAATAATAAAAAAAAAAAAAAAAAAAAAAAAAAAAAAAAAAAACCTAACCTAACCTAACCTAACCTAACCTAACCTAACCTAACCTAACCTAACCTAACCTAACCTAACCTAACCTAACCTAACCTAACCTAACCTAACCTAACCTAACCTAACCTAACCTAACCTAACCTAACCTAACCTAACCTAACCTAGTAGTACTAACCTAACTAGTAAGAGCAGAGCGAGTTTGTCCCTATTTCTGAGGGCGAGCTTGGTGCGGCTGTGCTCAGGATGAGAGCCAAGAACACGGCACCTGGGCCTGACGGCATACCGGGTCGTGCGTGGGCTCTCTCCTTGAAGCACCTGGATTCCGCCTTGAGGGACCTGTTTGACAGTTGCCTCATGGAAGGAAGATTCCCCAGACGGTGGAAAAGGGGCAAACTCGTTCTCCTGAGGAAGGAGAGTCGTCCTGCGGATGAGCCCTCGGGCTATCGCCCGATTGTGCTGCTTGACGAGGCGGGCAAGCTGTTGGAGAGAGTAGTGGCTGCCCGCCTGGTCAGGCACCTTGAGACTGTGGGACCGGATCTGGCGCCTAACCAGTTCGGTTTTCGGAGAGGTCGCTCGACGATTGATGCCATATCACTTGTCGGCGACCTCTCCGAGGAGGCGTGCTCCAGTGGTGGCGTGTTGGTGGCCGTATCGTTGGACATCTCCAACGCATTCAACACGCTACCCTGGAGCACGATACACGCCGGTCTGAGGTACCACAAGGTGCCTCAGTACCTGCGAAGACTTGTCGGGGACTATCTCTCCGACAGAGAGGTAATCTTCCCGACGACTCGCGGGGAGGGTAGTAGTCCCATGACACGCGGCGTTCCACAGGGGTCGGTACTTGGCCCACTCCTGTGGAACGTCGGGTACGATTGGGTACTCCGGGGTGCTAACCTTCGTGGCGTTGGCGTAGTGTGCTATGCCGATGACACGCTGGTCGCCGCCCGGGGAGTCGACTACAGGGAGGCTGCGATGCTAGCTACAGCCGGAGTCGCGACCGTGGTGGCAAGGATCCGGATGCTGGGTCTGGAGGTGGCACTCCACAAATCCGAGGCCATATGTTTTCATGGGCCCCGGCGGAAACCACCTACAGACTCCACCATTGTGGTGGGTGGAGTATCTATTCCCGTCGGGACGACACTGAAGTATCTTGGTGTCGTCCTCGACGGCAGATGGAGTTTTAAGGTGCATGTGCGGCGGCTGGCCCCCAAAATACTGGGGACAGCCGGCGCACTAAGTCGCCTGCTCCCGAACATCGGGGGCTGCGAAGGGAGCTGCCGCCGCCTCTATACAGCGGTGGTAAGCTCGATGGCCCTGTATGGCGCCCCGATATGGGCGGGAGAGCTCGATCGGCAGACCACTGCCGCGCTGATTGGAGCGCAACGGGTGATGGCGGTGAGATTGTGCAGGGGCTATCGCACACTCTCTCACGAGGTGGCATGCGTGCTCGCTGGATCGCTCCCGAGGGACCTTGATGCCGAAGTTCTGGCCTCGGTCTACTGGCGCAGAGCGCAGGCGCGGGAGCGGGACGAGCGACCGGCGCCGCAGGAGGTGGCGCACTGGCGCGATCAGGCCAGGGCGTCCGCCATCGCCACGTGGAGGGAACGGCTCCTCGCTGGGCAGGTGCAGAGGGGGCAGAGCGCTAGGCGATTCCTAGAGGCGGTCAGCCCAGTACTGGAGGAATGGGTCCGCAGGAAGCATGGGAGTCTTTCCTTCCGGCTGACGCAGGTCCTCTCGGGACCCTTCCGTCGGGGGACGGAAGGGTTATGTGGGACTCCCGGTGCTCCCCACCGGTATACCCACTAAACGACCCAGCGGCACTCCCGCATCGCCTATATGGAGGGGAACTGGGAATCCGGCACAGCCTTTCCATCCAGCCCCCCGCCGACGACCGCCCGCCTTTACGGCGAGCCCTTCACCCCCCTCCCCACCCTGGGAGAGGGGCCCGAGAATAGCCGCGAGTGCTCGCGGTCATTCCCACCCGGCGGAAGTGGAGGATACGTGCAATGCGGGAGAAGACGCCCCCGCGCCTGTCTCCCGCTATCCTCCACCAGGAGGGGGAAGACGATTGTCGTGCAATCGCCTTCTCCGACCCGTTCGTCGCTTGCGGAGTGGCGCTGCGAGAGGGTCTTCCTCCCGCGCCCGCTCCGTCGCCTCCTTTTGCGAAATTACTTCCTCGCAAAAGGAGGCCACCGCAGCCCAGGACTCCTCGCTTCCCAGCATGGCTAAAACCACGCTGGGCAGCGAGAGGTCCTGCCCGACCACCGCCATCAATTGGCGGCGCGGCCCAGACCACGACGCACACACCTCCAGGGTGTGCTGCGCCGTGTCCACCGCCGCGCCAAAATCGTGGCAGGCCGGGGTCTCCTCTCTTCCGATCCGATGCAGGCACGATCCGAAGATGCCATGCCCGGATAGCACCTGCACCATACGGAAAGAAAGGAAACCGTGGGACCGCCCGAGCCAGTCCTGCAGGACTGGCCCGAGCGCGTCCAACGTTCTGCGGCCAAAGGCTGCGGTGGCGAGGGCCTCCGTCCAATGTTGGACGGTTGCGTCCCTCGCCTCTCTGCGGACGGCCTCCCGCTCTTCTGGGGCAGGGCACTCCCCGAGCGCCCTGCGCCCCGCCGTCCACTCGTACACTCTGGCGAGCACCCACGCCTCGAGTTCCCAAGGCGGGGTGCCGGCCAGAACGCAAACCTAACCTAACCTAACCTAACCTAACCTAACCTAACCTAACCTAACCTAACCTAACCTAACCTAACCTAACCTAACCTTTTTTTTTTTTTTTTTTTTTTTTTTTACCCAGGAAAATCCTTTATGGATACCACCTTCCCATGGGGGATGGCCGGTGGTTATGTGAGACTCTCCGCCAGAGAGGCAGCATACTCACTAAAAAACTGGGGTGTTCCTCCTACACCAACTAAAAACGTGGGGCGCGGGACCGCTTGCGCACTCCGCAGCCCTCGTCAGTGTCGCTGCCAGCCTAACGGCTGGCCCGTCTCATGTTGAGGTCTACACAAGACCTCCCACCTTCGTGTGATGCCCCAGAACACAAAGGGCATCTCCACCTCTCGATGACCTATTATAAGGGGGTGCCAGGTGCCCCCGCACCCAACACCCTAGGCCCTCGAAGCGGAGACGGAGTGCGGGCTCGAGTAGCTCGCCTCCGTGTCCGCGCCCTCCGGAGCGGCAGAGAGAGTGGATCCCTCTCCCTCTCCCGCTCCTCTTCCTCCCTCTGCAGAATGACTGTCTCGCAGAAGGAGGCCACTGCCTCCCAAGACCTCTCCTCATCGAGCATTTTTTGTATAATGGTCGATAGGGAGAGGTCTGTCCCTACGATCGCGACCAATGATTGCCGCGGCTCGGCTCCTCCCGGGCACTCTTCCAGCACGTGCTGGGCCGTGTCCTCCGCGTGTCCGCACTGGTGACAAGCCGGGGAGTCTTCCCTTTGGGCGACGCGATGAAGGTACCTCCCAAAACAACCATGTCCCGAGAGGACCTGCGTCAGCCGGAAGGAAAGACTCCCATGCTTCCTGCGGACCCATTCCTCCAGTACTGGGCTGACCGCCTCTAGGAATCGCCTAGCGCTCTGCCCCCTCTGCACCTGCCCAGCGAGGAGCCGTTCCCTCCACGTGGCGATGGCGGACGCCCTGGCCTGATCGCGCCAGTGCGCCACCTCCTGCGGCGCCGGTCGCTCGTCCCGCTCCCGCGCCTGCGCTCTGCGCCAGTAGACCGAGGCCAGAACTTCGGCATCAAGGTCCCACGGGAGCGATCCAGCGAGCACGCATGCCACCTCGTGAGAGAGTGTGCGATAGCCCCTGCACAATCTCACCGCCATCACCCGTTGCGCTCCAATCAGCGCGGCAGTGGTCTGCCGATCGAGCTCTCCCGCCCATATCGGGGCGCCATACAGGGCCATCGAGCTTACCACCGCTGTATAGAGGCGGCGGCAGCTCCCTTCGCAGCCCCCGATGTTCGGGAGCAGGCGACTTAGTGCGCCGGCTGTCCCCAGTATTTTGGGGGCCAGCCGCCGCACATGCACCTTAAAACTCCATCTGCCGTCGAGGACGACACCAAGATACTTCAGTGTCGTCCCGACGGGAATAGATACTCCACCCACCACAATGGTGGAGTCTGTAGGTGGTTTCCGCCGGGGCCCATGAAAACATATGGCCTCGGATTTGTGGAGTGCCACCTCCAGACCCAGCATCCGGATCCTTGCCACCACGGTCGCGACTCCGGCTGTAGCTAGCATCGCAGCCTCCCTGTAGTCGACTCCCCGGGCGGCGACCAGCGTGTCATCGGCATAGCACACTACGCCAACGCCACGAAGGTTAGCACCCCGGAGTACCCAATCGTACCCGACGTTCCACAGGAGTGGGCCAAGTACCGACCCCTGTGGAACGCCGCGTGTCATGGGACTACTACCCTCCCCGCGAGTCGTCGGGAAGATTACCTCTCTGTCGGAGAGATAGTCCCCGACAAGTCTTCGCAGGTACTGAGGCACCTTGTGGTACCTCAGACCGGCGTGTATCGTGCTCCAGGGTAGCGTGTTGAATGCGTTGGAGATGTCCAACGATACGGCCACCAACACGCCACCACTGGAGCACGCCTCCTCGGAGAGGTCGCCGACAAGTGATATGGCATCAATCGTCGAGCGACCTCTCCGAAAACCGAACTGGTTAGGCGCCAGATCCGGTCCCACAGTCTCAAGGTGCCTGACCAGGCGGGCAGCCACTACTCTCTCCAACAGCTTGCCCGCCTCGTCAAGCAGCACAATCGGGCGATAGCCCGAGGGCTCATCCGCAGGACGACTCTCCTTCCTCAGGAGAACGAGTTTGCCCCTTTTCCACCGTCTGGGGAATCTTCCTTCCATGAGGCAACTGTCAAACAGGTCCCTCAAGGCGGAATCCAGGTGCTTCAAGGAGAGAGCCCACGCACGACCCGGTATGCCGTCAGGCCCAGGTGCCGTGTTCTTGGCTCTCATCCTGAGCACAGCCGCACCAAGCTCGCCCTCAGAAATAGGGACAAACTCGCTCTGCTCTTCTTCGGCGAGATCAGCGGTTGTCGAGGGAGGCGTGAACTCGGCCCCCGGAGCACCGGGGAACAAGCCATCGACCACTCGTTGGAGCACCGCCGGTTGGAGCGAGGCCGTGATGGGGGGTGCCCAGGGGCGAAGCTTTTGCCTCACCCACTTGTACGGACGGCCCCATGGGTCGCGCTCAAGCCCCTCCAGCAGCTCCTCCCATGCCTGCCTCTTAGCCTCCACTATCGCGACGCGAAGGGCCCCGGTAGCCTCTCTGTAAGCGGCGTACAGAAAATTGCTCTCTTCCGTCTCTTGCCGCCTTCGCCTCCG
This sequence comes from Philereme vetulata, assembly GCA_918857605.2. NCBI lineage: Eukaryota > Metazoa > Arthropoda > Insecta > Lepidoptera > Geometridae > Philereme > Philereme vetulata. Next base: position 13,416,768 of record OU975431.1, on the reverse strand, counting down.
ATACCGCTGGTATAGTCGGCGCCTCTTAACACATCTTCTCCGGAGTTCGGCAATCTCCTCCGTCCACCAATAGACTTGGCGTCTGGGCTGTGGGGCTGGCGCGCGCGGCATTGCAGCGTCGCAAACCCGCGTCAATGCCTCGCACAGCCTGTCCGCCATCGCCTCCGGGTCTATCGGATCCGGCTCCTGAGGAGTGCCGTTCCAAACTTCGACGAGGGCCGCCTCCTGCAGCACTTCGGCGTTGAGGCGCTTCAGGGCCCATCGCGGACCTATCTCGCCCCCTACCTCTCTCACTTCGTCCGTTTGGGTCGAGGAAAGGCTGAACCGGATGTACCGGTGATCGGACAGCGTTACCACGTCCAACAGCACCTGCCAGTCGCGAATGCGGGAAGCGATGTCCGGTGTGATGAGCGTCAAATCGACGATGGACTCACCATTACGCCGGACGCAGGTGCTTTCCGATCCGCGGTTCGCGACGCAGAGGCCCACCTCGGCTATCCACTCTAGTACGACACCGCCCCGCGAGTTCGTCACCGGCGACCCCCACACCGCTGATTTGGCGTTGAAGTCTCCGAGCACGAGGACGGGGCGTGGGCGGGTCTGACCAATCAAGGTCCCCACCGCGCCGAGGAGAGTCTCTAGCTCGCGAACCGGTCGGTTCGGGGAGTGGTACACCCCCACAATGACGGTTTGACCCACCCTAGCCGCTACGAAACCCCTGCCCCTCACAACGTCTTCGAGAGGGGGAGATTGAGCCGGCGATTGCGTGGTGATCGCCACCAATCCGTCAAGGTCCCCAGCCCAGTCAGGCCTAGGACGGACCGCGTAGGGCTCGCTGACCACCGCCACCTGGATCAACCGCTCCGCCATGGACTGCAAGAGTAAGTCCTGAGCCCCGGCGCAACGGTTGATATTCGCCTGTAGGAAGGTTAGGGCCATACTAATTAATCTTCCTCCATGCCTTCGGCTGGCCCTTTGTTAGGGCGAGGCGGACGTGGCTTGGCCGTAGCCCCAGCCGCGTTGGCCTTCCGTCTGACCCCTGGCTTTGACGGGGACTTGGCGCATGCCTTGCTCCCGGAGAGGTGGTCCGCCGGCTTTCCCGCTGCTGCACATAGGGTGCAATGGGGGGCGGCTGTGCACTCTTTGGCCTTGTGGGCCTTTGTACCGCAGCGGTAGCACTCATCGCTGCGGTCAACTTCGGCCTTGCACTTGGCCGCTATATGGCCCAGCTCAAGACAGCGGTAGCAGCGGCGGGGCCTTGCATCTAAGATACTGACCCGCGCCGCCACCCAGCCCACCAAAACACGGCCTCCAGTGGCCATCACCTTCTTTGCAGCTGCGGTGGGGCAGCGCACGAACACGGTGCCCATCCCGGCTTGGCCCCGCCGTATTGCGCCTACGGAAAAGGCCGTCACAGGGCATTCGCCCTTCCCGGCCAAGGCCTCCGCTAGCTCGTGCGGGGTGACAGAATCGTCCAGGCCGCTGACTCGAAGGTCAGTTGTAATAGTAGGCCTGGAGACTCGTATGCTCTCCTCGTCTAGAAACGTCTCTCTGAGCTTCTCAGCAAGGACGTCCGCTTTTGCTGCGTTGTTCGCGCCGGAAACCTCCAGCACTCGTGCCCCAGTGGCCGCCACCCTGATTTTCAACGGCGAGAATCCCAGCTCGCTTAGGCTGATCTTCGCCTTGGCCGCCTCCAGCACCTTGGCGTAGGTGACACCTTTCTCCACCGCTTTCTCCTGCAGCGTGATCACCACCGCCGCGGTTCTTGGAGGGCGGAGCTTGGCCGCACTCGCCTTGGAGGGCTTTGGTTTCGGCCTAGGGACTTGGGCTGGAGGGGCAGGCCTCTTCTTCTCGGTGGGTCTTGCCCCTTCTGCCGCACACTCCTTGTCTCGCCTCTTGGCCTTTTCACGCCTTGACACCACCTGCCAGTCTTCCGCTGGAGCTGCAGCGCTGGCAGGGGCGGGGGCAGGCTTCGGTTTCGGAGCCGCTCTTGCTCCAGGCTTTGGCGCTGGAGAGTACCTTTGAGTGGGGGTCTCTGCTGAACGCACCTCGGCCTCCCTTCGCCGGTCTGCGGCCAGAGGGGGCCTCCGGGTCTGCCCGGGCAGCAGTCTCTCCTCGATCCCGGCAAAGCGGGCGTTCACCATCGTGCCCACTTGCACCATGATCTGCCGCATCACTTCCTCCGTGCAGGGCGTTTGAGCTGGTGCCTGAACAGGAACCGAGGTCGCAGCCACGCGAGCTTGGGTCTCCCTCATCTGCGCCATCTCTTGTCGCAGGTCCTTCAGCTCCGCTGAGAGTCGCTCATTCGCCTTTACCAGTAGGGCCATCTCCTCGGGCATTGTGCGGGCCCGCGCTTCCTTAAAGGATGCCCTTATGGTGTCCGCAGCATCCTTCAGGGCCCTCACCGACGTGCCCTTTAGGTTTTTGGACTTGGTGGCCACCGCATAAACGATGTCCACCGAGTCCATCAACATTGACTCCAGCTCAGCGGCATCGCAGTTGCTCAGCTGAGAGCCACGGTCCGCGGGCACCGATGCCGGCGCCTTGAGGAACTGCGTCCTCCGTTTTTGCTGGAGCTCCTCTTGGAGCTCCTTTTCGGCTGTGAGCCGAATCTCCTCTTCTCGTACTCGGTTGAGTTCAGCCTTGGCCTTCGCCAGGCCAACGTACTGCCCTGTAGTGGGCGGGCGTCCTCTACCTCGTCGAGTGCTGGACACCTTGGGTAACGGTGAGGATTCACCCTGGTCTTCCTGCTCTTTCCTGTCTTCCATGTGCCGCTTGCGCAGCCTCCTCCCGGAGCCGTGAGATGACACGGTCTCCCAGGTCATGGCATCGGAATCAGACTCTGACAGGTTCACTGTCTGAGTCCGAAGCCATGGGGCTTTAGAAGCCCTCTCCTCCACATTTTCACCGTCCATTTTCTTGCCAAGGTCGTCATTTTTAGAAGAATCAGTGTCCGAGTTATCGCGTGAGTTGTCGTGTCGCGGGCCGAAGCCCACGTGGTGGTTCTTGCCCCCCTCAAATACATTGGGGCTGGACGCCGGAGCGCCGTGGGATTCACAACTTAGGTTGCTACCTACTTGAGGAGTTGTTTCAGAAGTCACCGTATCCATATTTTCCTTATTTGAGGGGTGAGGTCCCCTTGTGGTGCCCTAGCCAACCGGGTTCCCCCCAGCCATGCATCCCTTGTGCAGGCACCAAACAACGGGATTCGGAGACGCATTAATGTGCCCGACAAGGTGGCCGAATTGACCTTCCTTGCCGCGCCGCAAGCCTTGCAGGCCCGCCATCCACCAGCCCGAAGGCCCACTGCGACCGACTGCCGCCATTCCTCCTCGTGCCTAGAGAGGCCGTGTTGACACTCTCTGCCGCGCCGCGGGCCTTGCAGGCCCGCCATCCACCGACCCGAAGGTCCACTGCGACCCACTGCCGCCGTCCCACCTAGCTCCTGGCTTCATCCAGGCTTCTTCCTCCGCCAGGCTTCATCCACTTTGCTCTATGCTACCTTCATAGAGACACGCGGAGAAGCCTCCCCTTTCTCTCACCGAGGCCCCCAATCCGCCAGTGAAGCGCTGACCCACCCAGAACCCCGCAAGGAAGCTGACCCATACAGCCGACTCGCGGGAGACCAAGCAGGACGACGCCGCAACAACAGTTCGGGGAACCTCCCTATTTCCCCCCCAGTGTTTGGTCCGCGCCGGTAAACCGGTAACTCCCATTTCTGGGAGCCGTTCCCCTATCCGCCACCTGGGGACGCGCCGCGTTGGGGTACACCTCCCCACCCACTGGGACTACCCAGCAGGTCCGCGGAACCTAACCTAACCTAACCTAACCTAACCTAACCTAACCTAACCTAACCTAACCTAACCTAACCTAACCTAACCTAACCTAACCTAACCTAACCTAACCTAACCTAACCTTACCTAACCTAACCTAACCTAACCTAACCAGTCTGAGTCCGAGGAGTGGCACTCTTCATGGACAGCGCCGGCGAGCGGCTGGGAATAGGTTTCTGCCGAACCGGGACTAGAAGTCACTTTTCGATTTCACCCGGCTTGGCAGCACTCATAAATGGGAGCACATCCAAAACGACCATGAGGCGCAAAGTTTACAGCGCGTTACCTGAAACGGAAGTGGCGGGCCACCGATGCCGACTAGTCCGATCGCACAACAAGACGATCGTTCTGCTCGCATTGGAAGGCAACTACACCCCTTTCGCACAGGCATGTTCGATGCTCACCATGTTGGGAGAAACGGGCGGAGGAGCGGAAGATCCCCGTGTAATAAGTGTAGATGCGATGACGGTCGGGTATGAGCAGGGAGAAGTCGTAGACCGGCTATGCTGTTTAAAAGCCTCAGAACAACACGAGGTGGTCGTGTACGAAGACAGAGGAGAAAACCTAAACTTCCTCAAAGCACACGACCCAAAAACAGCAACCGATAGCTGGGGACATCCCATGCCAACCTCGATCAGCGGATCCGAACGTGTCCAACAAAAAGCAGCCGCCGAAAAAACTGCACTACATCAAAGCAGTGTGCAGGAGCAAAAGAAGAGAGCCAAAGTCGGAGGCCATCTCAAAGGATTTCTAGACACCTTCAGCTCGATGCTGCAAGGGCTGTCAGGAAATCCTTTTCCAACAACGAGATCGAAAGACAAAGAGGCACTCGTAGAAGCTCCAGCAAAAAAGGCGAAACTCAAAGCTCCACTAACTACAGTAATACCTAAGTCCAAAATCCCAACAAAACCGGCACCAACGCAGGAGAAAAGAACTAGAGCCGACATGGGGCAGGTCGTTCCACCTCGTCTAGTAAATGCAACGTCACCGCAGGATCACGCGTACAACGCCTTCCTCGAGTTTCTAGCTATCACCAAAGCAACCGCAGATGTCAACCTCGGAGTGTGCAAAACCATCTTGCAACACTTTGAGCAGGGCAATGAGAAACTGCTAGAGGAGAAACTCGAGGAGGCAGAGGCTGCCATATACAACAACGGCAATTCCCAAGTCATAAAGGGAAAAATGTCAGGTAGTTATATGGCGGCTTACAACGCGACCAGTGGTTTTGTGGAAATGTGCATTGAGGGAACCAAGAGCGGAGCACCTAAGTTCAATACCCCACAAGGAGATCCCTTAGTCGTTGTCGCAAAGTGCACAAGGATCCTACTGGATGACAGGATTCTCAATATGGCGAAAACCATATCAGGTAATCAGGACACTGCATCCGGCTGGAAGGATTGGGCACTGCCAACAATTGAATGGGTCAATGGAGTACCGGGGTGTGGAAAGACAACCTGGGTGGTAGGACACTTTGATGCTGACAAGGACGCCATCATCACCACAACATCAAATGCAGCTAGCGACCTAAGGGAGAAGCTAGCGCCTCGTGTTGGTGGCCTTGTCAAGACCAGGGTACGCACCATGGCTTCAGTCTTGGTGAATGGCTTCAGAGAGTCCGACAAATTCAACCGTCTCATGGTTGACGAGGCTCTCATGAACCACTTCGGAGCCATAGTCATGGCTGCCAAGCTGTGTGATGCCAAAGAAATGGTCCTCATCGGAGATGTCAACCAACTACCTTATATCGACAGAGAAAATCTCTTCGAACTGAGGTACTGCCGCCCAAACCTGGTAGCAAACATCAGCCAGGAGTTGCTCTGCACACACCGGAACCCCTTGGACGTCGCCTACGCCCTACGTGAGGTTTACTCCGGGATTTACTCCTCAACCCTAAAAGCTCACTCGTTGAAGGTGAAAACCTACACTGGTGCCCAAATACCGTTTACGCTCCCTAACACGCTTTTTCTAGTCCATACTCAGGGCGAAAAGGAAAGCCTCATTGGACAGGGCTGTGGTGAAGGCACAGGTTCGCGAACGCTCACCATCCATGAAGCGCAGGGGTTAACGTTCGAAACAGTAATCATTGTTCAAACTAAGGGCAGAACAATCGGTTTACATCAGAGCGTTCCCCATGCGGTAGTAGCAGTGTCACGGCACACCACCAGCTGTACCTACTACACCGATGATGACAACGACGCAATAGGGTACTTCATCAAGAGAGCTATGGCCGCGTCCACTAAGAAGATCTTGGAGTATAATCTTAAAATGTCAATAAAGCACCGAAACGCAGCGGTCGTCGACAAGTTGGCTCAGGAGATGAGGTGTGCCAATTTGTAAACTAAAGTTGTAATAATAGTCCATAGTAAAGTTAATGTCAATGTCATAATGTTGTAAATCAATAATTTCAATTGTAAGTAAAAATAATTTTAAGTAAATTCCCATAATGAAAAGAATCTAAACTAAAAAAAAGAACAGAACACAATGTAAAGAAACAAAAACCTATATTTAAATTATTAAAAAAAAAAAAAAAAAAAAAAAAAAAAAAAAAAAAAAAAACAAGATATGTACACAAAAAAAAAAAAAAAAAAAATATATATAGAATCAAAAGAATAAGTAAATTTTTCCTTAGAAATATATATGTTACATTAAAATCTTAAAATTTATATAGAGTCAATAATATAAGTCTTTTTCCTTACTGAGTAAGCTTTTGTCAATATAAGTATTAATAAAGTTAATAAATAAAAATAGCAAAATAAAAAAAAGCACGGACCACTGAGTCTGTGGAGAGCAGCTGTAATAATAAAAAAAAAAAAAAAAAAACCAGTCTGAGTCGGACCGCACTCAAGAGCGCCACGATTTTACCTTGCTCCGCACGAAGAAATTCAAAAAAAATCGTAAAGTGTTGTTTTAACAGTCGTGTGATACACCAAAATTTGTGAAAAGTTAAGGCGCACACAATCGTGAAAACCGTGTTTTAGTCTGTGAAGTGCGCGCGAAGTTATTCGCAAATAAGTGAAAGTTTTGAAAAATTTTAAATTTCAAAGTGAAACGCCGCTCGTTTTTGAGTGGTGACCTTTTGTTTTTCCACTGCTAGAGTGAGGGTGTCTTGGGTTCTTATACAACGGACTAATTTTTGGATTTTTTCCGTGCTCGCGCACGGAAATAAGTCCAAAAGTACTATAAGCACGTGGCCACGAGGTTGGGACCCAAGGCACCTGGACAAGTTCTGACAAAAGGGCCATCTGGACGCCATCACCCTGAAGCAGGAGGCACTTTCAGATCTGAAAAAGTGGAATATTTCACAGAGTTATAGACATTTAAAAAAACTTATGAATTTTGAAAATTTTCAAAATTGATTATTTCGTGAAAGTGAGCGGTGACCTCGTGATTTTAATTAACATATATATTGGTCCTATTTAGTTTCAAGTTTTACCAAATTATCAGAATTATCTCAATATTATTTTAGTAGTTTTAAATTGCAAAAGTTCAGAAATCTAGGGTCGCTAGACGAAAGCTGCCCACGGTGCCATCAATACACCTGATAAAGTAGGTATATATAAAAATATATGTTGTCCATAATCACAGTAATCTAATTCAGTTTAAATTTTGTAATTCGGACCATAAATAGCTGAGATATTGACTAATTTATGTGAGCACAGATTCGAACGCTCACAAGAAACGGTCAAATATTTTTAGTTTGTTTACGTTTTTAAAGTTCAATTATAGCATTATTAGTTGGTCTCTTTAGTAAGTACAGAGATAATTTAGGTTAATAAATTCAACAAGAATCTATTACAGTTTAAATATTAAAAATCGGATTATAATTAACTGATATATCGACATATTTGTAGGGGCTGGAATCACATTTCTTTTGAATCTAATTTATGTGAGCACAGATTCGAACGCTCACAAGAAACGGTCAAATATTTTTAGTTTGTTTACGTTTTTAAAGTTCAATTATAGCATTATTAGTTGGTCTCTTTAGTAAGTATAGAGATAATTTCGGTTAATAAATTCAACAAGAATCTATTACAGTTTAAATATTAAAAATCGGATTATAATTAACTGATATATCGACATATTTGTAGGGGCTGGAATCACATTTCTCTTGAATCCAGACAAAATTTTTGGCAGAGTTTTGTACTCGTTTTGTGTTTATAACATTCCTAACTGAGTGGATGGACCCCACTTTTTATAAGGACGAGTAATTGGGGTTACCTATTTAATATAGTACTTTTCCCCCTTTTAAATGAAAGGCACGGATCGTATAATCAGTTAGGTTGCTTTGTTTGTCAAATCCGACCAGCCATTTTTATGTTATTTATTGTTTTAGTCTCCGCCATCTTGTTCTTAGTGCGGCCCATGGGAAAGGAATGCGTACATTTCACAGATTAGTTAATACTTACTAAGGCACATATTAACCTATCTTGCTTCCGTTCACAATTGCGCACTATACTAGTGTTGCAAGCGGACTTTTCTCATGCTGCTGTGAGTTGTGCCCGGCGTAACTGGTTCTTTCTTGGTCGCACTCTGTGGGTTTTACTTATTTAATTATTTGTATATTGTATTTTAAATTATTTACTTTGTAATTCGGACCATAAATAGCTGAGAAATTGATTAATTTATGTGAGCACTTAATAATATTTTTATTTTATTTTCATTTACTTATTTTTTGGGAAAAAGGGGGAACAAGAAAGACTAACTGAATTATATGTAATAATTTAATAATAATAATTTCAATTATCAAAAGTGTAATGGTAAATGGTAGGTAGTTATGGTAATTTCATAGTATAGTTATTTTGCTTTTGATTTTTATTGTTGTACAAGGATTATTGGGTGGTTTGAATAGGGGCCTGGGTATTTTGACCTACTTATTTGTAATAGTTTTGGTGATTCCTTTGATTAAGTAATTGATAGATTATTGCACAGAAAGCAGGCAAAGCGAGGCTATACATGTGCTCAGATTGTTTTGGTAGGCACTGATAATTGGTAGTATAAACCTATCCTTCGTCCTGTTTTCCTGCTAGGGAAACCTGGGGTTTTTGGTCGGCGGTATTGCATATTAGTTGGAATCAAAATTATATGTTATCAATGTGTTTTATTGTTTAGGTTGCATAATTTTATGTACTTAATTCTTATATTATTCCAATTAATAGACGGATCGTAGCTGACTCCTTGATTGCGGGCAGTTGGTGCGCTAGGATTGCTCCTGCGGAATTGAAAGGCGGAATTTATCAAGACAATATATTAATAATATTTATTTTTAAATAGGCAAATAGGCGATGTCTTCTTCTAGGCCGAGGGCTACGACGTTGTCAAAGTCGAGGGTCACCAGACAGACTGTTGGGACGGAGGAGAGGGCGGACGGCGGAGGCGCGGGGCCGGCGAAGGGAGTGGGGCCGGCGGCGGTGGGCGCGGGTCCGACGGGGTTGCACGTGCACTCGCAGCCGCATTCTACGCCCGTGACGAGGAGGGCTGCGGGTCGGGCAGCTGCGACGCTAAGGGGTGCCTCGACGGCGGAGAAGCTCGGCCGCGACCGGAGTCAAGAGCGAACCACCACCTCGCGCCTGCCGCCTGCCCCTGGCTTCGCCCCCGCCCCTGTCCCGGGGACGGTCAGCAGACTGAGGTCCCGGCTGGAGTCCACGTCGAGTACTGCGGATCAGGTAACGGTCTCGATGCAGCTGGTACAGAGCACGCCCTCGGACGCTTGCTACAAGTCTCCGGCTTCGGCGGCGGCGTGGGAGGGGGACGGCGGCGGCGCTGATAGTTCCCCCGATTCCCAGTGCGGGCTTCTGGAGCTGTCCACGATGTCACTGGGGGAGGGCGGGCCGATTCACGAGGCCCCGCGGATCGCCAATCGGCTCCTGCAGAAGTCCATAGCGGAGCTTGACAAGTCCCGCAACCTGCACAAAGAGATCAAGGAGGCGCTCCTGGCGGGGCTCAAAGGGCTGCACGACATGGTACTGCGGCTCGCCGACTCCCGCTGCCGACACATCGCCGAGAAGGAGAGGATCAGGGCCAGCGCGGAGAGGCAGCGCACCCTAGAACAGAAAATGCACGCCGGTAAGTTGGAGGCTATCAGCGCGCGTGTACAGCTCGACTTGGAGGAGCTGAGGCGCACGAGTGTTAAGACGCTGCACGAAAGCGAGGCCACCCTGCAGCTTGTGCGGGAGATGCGCTCACACAAGGGCGGGGGAGCGGGGCCCGGTGAGCAGGTGGACAGGCTGGTGGAGGAAGTGCGCGCTCTTCGCGAGGAGTGCCGCCGACCGAAGCCACCTGGAGATGCCCTTGCCCCCGATTTCGTCGAACCCGGAGTCGGGACTCCCGTCGGCTCCCTAGCGGAGCGGGCGGAGAGGTCACGGTGGCCAGGGTCGGGAGACGGAACCGATGCTCGGGGGACCTTCGTGGGGGTTCACCGGACCCGCTCCTCGTATGCCGCGGCGGTGAGTAGGTATCCAATCATAATTAAGTCTGATGATCCTAGCCGTACGGGAGACCAAATTGTAACTACGATCAAGGAGGGAATATGATGTCATAGGTTTAGGAGTGGGGGTTAACGGGGTTCGTAAATGCAAAAATAGTCGAGTCGCCATCTCGCTGGAGTCGGAGAGGGAGCGGGCAGCGATGGGCGAGGCTATCGAGGGGCTGGGGGCGGGCCTCACCGTGTCGGAGCCGCGGGCCAGGGATCCGTATCTCCGGCTCGGGGGGATCATCTCTGAGCTCAGCGACGCCAAGGTGGAAGAAGCGCTTGTCCAGCAGAACGGCTGCCTTCTCCAGCGGGTGCCTGAAAATGAAAGAAAGGTAAAGGTAGTCAGGCGAATAAGAGGTAGGACCGTCGGATTGAACAGCGTCGTGGTTCAGGCGAGCCCGGCGATGTGGGGGGCTCTGAGGGACCGCAGGGTGCGACTGGGGTACCAGATGGTCAGCGCAGTCGACCAGTCGCCTCTCGTACAGTGTTACCGGTGTCTTGGGTTCTCGCATAGAGCGGTGGACTGCAGGGCTCCGGAGCCGAGGTGCGGCCGCTGTGCGGAAGCTCACGACACGAGGGAGTGTCCGAACCGGGACCGGGCTCCGCTTTGTACCAACTGCCGAGCCAGGCGGGCTCAGGGCTGTGATCACCCTGCCTACAGCTTCGACTGTCCCGAGTGGAGGAGGTGGGATAGGATAGCCAGACTGGCTGTCCGGTACTGCTGAGGGCACTGAGCCCGCCTCCCTACAGAATATTAGGGATTTTACAGTGCAATTTAGGCAGAGGTAGGGCGGCGACGCACGAGTGTTTGCGCGAGGCGACCGTCGGGGGCGTGCACGTGCTATTGCTGCAGGAGCCGTATGTGGGTAGCAAAGCTCGCATGTCCGCTCCCGGTGGATTCAGAGTCGTCCAGAGCGCCGCCGGAAGCGCTGACAAGCCTGTTCGGTCTGCAATCGTCGTCACTGATCCTAATATTAAGTTTGTTGAAAATTCAAAATTAATTACTGAAGATGTTTTAGGTTTAGTTATAAAGATAGATAATTTAAGAATAGGTCTAATTAGCATATATTTACATAAGGAACACAATTTAGATTATTATTTGGTCACTATCAAGAGGATCGTGCAAGAGATGAGGGTCGACCGGATTCTGCTGGGCGGAGACGTGAACGCGAGGAGTTACTGGTGGGGATGCGATGAGGAGGATGATAGGGGCCTGGCCGTTGTGGAAATTCTGGCTGAGCTGGGACTGGAGGTGCTGAATCAGGGTGCCGAGCCTACTTACTTTGCGTTCAGGTCGGGGCAGGCTTGCACTAGCATAATTGATATAACGGCATGCTCTGCTTCCTTGCTAGCTCATGTCTATAACTGGAGAGTAGAAGATAAGTTCTGTACTTTGTCTGATCATAGGCCAATATCGCTTACCTTACAAATACACACTCATCAAGGATTGGACTCTGAGGACAGCAACAGTACGAGAATCTACAACACGGATAAGGCTGACTGGACTGAGTTCGGCTTGGAGTTTGAGCAAGAACTGATCAGGCTGAGCTTGGAGAGCTGCGTGGCCGAAGTGCAGGACAGGGAGGGAGTGAATCGCGTCACCGCACAATACACAGACTGCATTGTTAGTGCCGCAGAAAAGGCGATCCCTCGCTTACCTCGTAAAAAGATTGGTAAAGCCTGCAAATGGTGGACGGCTGAACTTGCTCAGCTGAAGGCTGAGATGGTGCGATGCAGAAGAAGGATCGCAAAGGCAAACCCGCAGAGAAGACGAATTGTAGTTGACCAGTACTTGGAAGCTAAGACGATTTACAGAAAAGCCATAGAGTCCGCTATTACTAAGAGCTGGAAGGACTTCTGCACCGCTGAGAAGGGAGAAACAATTTGGCAGCGTTCCTATAGAGTCATGAAGGCGTGTACGGCTCGGGTTCAGGACGGGCTGCTGGAGGCATCTGACGGCATCACGCTGGATGAGCGAGGTTCTGCGTCGCTATTGGCGGAGACCTTCTACCCTTGGGACGACGCATCATGTGACACCCACGAGCAGGCACTCTGTAGGACTGCAGCGAGTCGACTGGCCGCGGCGACTAGAGAGAACACATTCGCGAGAGACGTCGTCGCTTTCACGGGGGCAGAACTCGAGACTGTCACGCGGGCTATGAGCCCCAAGAAAGCTCCGGGGGGCGATGGCCTCACACTGGACATCTGCCTCAGGGCCTACGCGTGCAACAGAAGCCTGCTCCTGGGACTATTCTCGCAGTGCCTGAAATGGGGATGTTTCCCGCGAATCTGGAAATCGGCCACTATCAGGGTGATCCCCAAACCCGGTAAGGACGACTACACCAAAGCAAAATCATACAGACCTATTGGACTACTACCGGTTTTGGGGAAGATGCTTGAGAAGCTGTTTGTCAACAGGTTGCAGTGGCAGCTGGGCAGAAACCAGCGCTTGAGCCCTATGCAGTACGGGTTCACTCCGCGGCTCAGTACGGAGGACGCTCTGTATGACGCCATGACTATGGTCCGAAGAAGTCTGGATGATAAGAAGATAGTAGTCATGGTGTCGCTGGATATTGAGGGTGCGTTTGACAACGCGTGGTGGCCGGCGATCATCAGCGAGCTCCACGCGAAGGAGGTTGACTCAAGCATAATGCGGCTCATCGTCGACTACCTCTCGGAGCGAACTGTCAGGTTGCGCTACGCCGGGGAGACTGTTGAAAGAGAAACTAATAAGGGGTGCATACAGGGCTCCACGTGCGGACCCTTACTGTGGAATATCCAGCTGGACCCCTTGTTGGAGCAAGAGCAGTACGAAGGTATGCGGGTGCAGGCTTTCGCGGATGACGTCCTCATGATTGCGGCTGCAGCTACTGGTGAAGAGGTTGAAGAAAAAATGAACCACGCACTTACCGTGATCTTGCAGTGGGTGGAACGACTCAAGCTCAAATTTGCCCCGGGGAAAACTCAAGCGTTGCTGATCACCAGGAAAATGGAGTATTACACCCCGAGACTGCAAATGGCGGGTACCGAGATAAGCTATGGGGATAGCATCAGGATGTTAGGGTTAACCATCGACCCTCTGCTGAATTTTAGAAGGCATCTGGACTTGACCACCAAAAAAGCCATAGCCTTCTACAAAATAGTATCAAGAGCAGCGAGGGCACAGTGGGGTCTAAACTCTGATATCTTGAGACTCATCTACATTGCTGTGGTGGAGCCAACGGTCCTGTATTCAGCGAGTTGCTGGGCTGATGTCTCCGGACGAGTCTATGCGGAGAAGGTACTGAACAGCCTTACGCGCTCCTTTGCCATAAAGATCAGCAAGTCCCATCGTACGGTGTCCTTGGTTTCAAGTCTGCTGCTGGCTAGGATAATACCTCTTTCGTTAAGAGTAAGAGAGCACGCTCAGATTTTTAGAGTAAAAAGAGGAGAGCCACTTGCCTGTTTGCCTGGACGAAGCATTGAGCTCAGAAGGAGTCCATTCTCGCTGCCTCACCCAGCTGAGAGAAGACGAATGGAGTTTGGGCGGATCGGATCAGAGGCTGATGTGGACAGTCTTGTGGACGATGGGCCCATTCTATACACGGATGGCAGCAAGCTGGAGGGTAAGGTTGGTGCAGCGGTGTCATGTTGGACTGAAGGAGCTGAGGTGCAGCATGCCAGTTTTCGCCTTGAGACCTTCTGCAGCGTGTTCCAGGCTGAGCTGTCGGCAATATTCAAAGCTCTGGAAATGATTAAAAAAAGACATGAAGTGAAATTCAACATTGCTAGTGACTCAAGGTCTGGATTGGAATCAATCAGTGATCCCAACACAGTTAACCCGCTGGCTGCTGAAATTAGAAACCTTATCAAACAGCTAAACCAAGATGGTAAAGTAATTACCTTATTTTGGGTAAAAGCCCATTGCGGAATAGCTGGCAATGAAAGGGCTGATGAGCTGGCTAAACACGCGGCTCTTAATAACCGGCAACTTCCCAGATACGACAGGTACCCGTTGTCTTTCGCAAAGCACCAGGTTGAATTCCATTGAAGAATGGCAGCACCGCTACGAATCTGCTTCAACAGGAGCTATAACAAAATTATTTTTTAAGGATGTAACCGTGGCATATAGAATATTGAGACATATTACAATGGATAACTTTCTTGCTCAAATTTTCACAGGTCACGGGGGTTTTAATCATTATTTACATAGATTTAAGTTAATTGAGTCTCCGTTGTGCTCTTGCGGTGAAGATGTCCCTCAGACTGTACAGCATATTTTAGTTGAATGCTCTAAATTTGTTAAAATTAGGTATGACTGCGAGAGCGCAATGGCAACAGATATAAAAATAGATAATTTGGATGTTATACTTAGTGACGACGACTGCAGACGGATATTTCTCACTTTTGCGAAGACCGCTCTTCGCAAAATTGGGAAAGAGAATGGTTCCGTTTTGGAGGTGGTTTAGTTTATATTATTGTGCTTTGTCCTGTTGTCTGTATGTATTCGTTAACTTTTGATCTTATTGTAGGTTACTGATTGTTGTGTGATTACTTACATGTCTAGATTGCATTTCCTGTCCCGGAACACAGCACACAGTATTATTTCAGTCTCTGTTTTGGTTATTTCTCTTATAATCGGAGAAATAACCGAAATATTCAGAAAATTTCAGTCTTATGTAAACAAACAAAATATAGCGTCACTCTGTCTTCACTTCAATCAAGATTGTCAGTCAGTTTTGACAGTGACAGCAATAAAAGGGTAATGGATAGTCCACACGAGTGTAGTTGTAAAGATGGAACGGTTTCACACTTTGTAAAATGTTTGGTGATGTGGTGTTCTGTGGACAGATAAAATAATAGTTGAATAGTTTTTGTGCAATTGATTTATATATTTTTAAAAAATCTAATTTATAAGATTGATCAATTGTAAAATAATTATAATGCATGAATTAGAAAATATATGGTATGAGTTTATTTTATTGTTGAAATTAGTTAATTATATTATTTTTAGTTCTTAGTGAAAGAAATCAAAATAAGGAAAATTGTATAATTATTGATTGATAATTGATTCTGTTGTTAAAGAAATAGAAATTCAATATGAATTAAATAAGTTAAGATTATGATTTATAATATGGGAAATATATATATATACATATATGGGATATATAATATCATTTAAGCGATATATTGTAGTAATAATATGGTATAATTTTTATGTAGGTAATTGATTAACATGTTTGAAAAATCTAATAATAAAAGATTAATCAATTGTTTAATAGTTGTACTAATGCATGAATTAGAAACATATGGTATGAATTATATAATTGATGATATTAGTTAATTATATTGTCATTAGTTCTTAGTTTAAGAATTCAAAAATACGGATAGTTGCATGATTAATAATTATGTTATTGAATAGATATAATTAATGTATCTATTTTTGATAAATAGAAACTCAAAATGAATTAAGCGAGTTGAAAGAAATCAAAATAAGGAAAATTGTATAATTATTGATCATTGATTAATAATTGATTCTGTTGTTAAAGAAATAGAAATTCAATATGAAGTAAATAAGTTAAGATTATGATTTGTAATATACGATATACATATATATATATATCTCATATATATATATATATATATATATATATATATATATATATATATATATATATATATATATATATATATATATATATATATATATATATATATATATATATATATATATATATGAGATATATATATAAATATGAGATATATAATATCATTTAAGCGATATATGTAATGGATTAACATGTTTGAAAATCTAATTATAAAAGATTGATCAATTGTTTAAAAGTTATACTAATGCATGAATAAGAAACATATGGTATGAATTATTTAATTGATGATATTAGTTAATTATATTGTTTTTAGTTCTTAGTTTAAGAATTCAAAAATACGGATAGTTGCATGATTAATAATTATGTAATTGAATAGATAAACTTCATGTATTTGATTCTATTTTTGATAAATAGAAACTCAAAATGAATTAAGCGAGTTAAAATTATGATTATGATTACACTTAATATAGTTAGTACTGTAATAATGTCTTATAATAGTATAGTGTTTAAGTATAATGTTAGATTGGAAATTTAATAAAGATTATAATGTTGTTGCAATATAATAGCAACAGTAGCTCGCGGGCCGGGCCTCTGCGCCCGGACAGGAAAAAAAAAAAAAAAAAAAAAAAAAAAAAAAACCTAACCTAACCTAACCTAACCTTTTTTTTTTTTTTTTTTGTTGACCAGCTGGAAAATGCGTTACGCATACCCTCCGAACATGGGAGTGTCGGAGGGTTATGTGGGACTACACATCGCCTCTCCCTCCTCAGAGTGAGGAGGGGTAGGGAGTGCTACCCACTAAAAACCACCCGGACGTGCCCTCTCGCCGGTTTTGTTGGACACCGTGGAACCCGCGAAGGCATAGTCCACGATGTCCACCGGTGGCACCCCAGCCGTTGCCGGGGCTTCCCGCGCCGAATGGGAGATGGCCGAGCACGCTTGGCCCTCTCCCAGACCGCTCAGTGGCTGATCACCGCGGGCAGAGGACTCCCATCCCTCCACCTGCAGACACTATGGGTTGAGTCTGGCGGCGAAACGCCGCCTTCTCAACCCAAGCCGTCTGCGCCGGAGGGGATGCGCGAGAGGATCTTCCTCGCGCTCCCGCTCCGCGGTCTCCTTTTGCGAAATGACTGTTTCGCAGAAGGAGACCACCGCCTCCCAGGACCTCTCGTTGCTCAGCATTGCTTCAACAATGCTTTGGAGCGAGAGGTCCAACCGCTGAATGGTGCGTGCATGAGGGTGTGCTGCGCGGTGTCGTCGGGACTTCCGCACTCATGGCACAGCGGGGCCGGCTCTCTTCCGATTCTGTGCAGGTAGTGACCGAAGCACCCATGCCCGGTCAGTACCTGCACGAGCCGGTACGACGTCGCGCCGACTGCCCTCTTCAGCCATAGGTCGGCCGTTGGGAGGATCGCCTCTATGGTACGGAGACCATAAGGGGCGACCTCCAGTTGGGCCTTCCATCGGTCCCGCAGTCGGCGCTCCGTCGCGCGACGGGAGGCTGCCACTTCTTCGGGGTCCGGGCGTTCACCTGTTGTCCGGACCCTGGACCTACGTTGGTAGGTCTCTGCGTGCACCTCTGCGTCTAGCTTCCACGGGGGGGTGCACGCGAGGAGGCAGGCCGCTGCATGGGCCACCGTCATATAGGCCCTCACCATCCTGAGGGCCACGACCCGTTGTGGCCTCCGCAGCAGGGCCCTATTTCGGGCGGACAGCTTGTCCACCCATATTGGGGCCCCATAGAGGGCCATGCTCCTTGTCACGCCGGCATATAGCCGGCGGCACAAGGAGCCCGGCCCTCCTATATTGGGCAGAAGTCTGCCCAGCGCCGATGCGGCGCCCACGATTCGGGGAGCTAGTCTCGAGAAATGCTCCCCGAAATCCCACTTGCGGTCCAATATGAGCCCCAGATATTTAATGTGGGGCTTTATTTGGACCGCTCCACCCTCCAGGGTGAGCGCCGCACTCGCGGGCAGATTCCACCCGCGCCCCCCGAAGACTATAGCCTCAGTCTTCGGGAGGCTCACCTTTAGGCCGAGCCTGGTGATCTGTTCAATCGCCAGCTCGGCCGCCACTTCCGCCCTCCGGGAGGTTTCCCGCTTGTCGCTCCCGCGCACAGCCACCATTGTGTCGTCCGCGTAGCAGACGACGAGTGTGCGCGGAAGCAGCTCCCCCCGGATTGCCCAGTCGTACCCCAGGTTCCATAAAAGTGGACCGAGCACGGAACCCTGGGGCACGCCGCAGGCCATCTGTCTCTCCCCCCGTTGCCCGTCCTTGTTTTCCCAGAGCACTACCCTCTCGGTTAGGTAGTGCTCAACAATTCGCCTTAGGTAGTGAGGCACCTCATGGTATCGAAGTGCCTCACTGATCACCCCATAGGGGAGGGTGCCAAATGCGTTTGCGATGTCTAGTGACACCGTGATGACACCCTCCCCCCTGCTCGACGCGTAGTCACAAAAGTCCTTCAGTGACTTCAGCGCGTCGAGCGTGGACCTCCCTTCCCGGAACCCGAATTGTCTATCAGAGACGTTCGGGCCGGCGGTCTCCAGGTGCTGCAGGATCCGGGAGGCCAGGATGCGTTCAAACGCTTTTCCGGCCTCATCCAGCAGCACTATGGGGCGATAGGCGGACGGGCAATCCTGTGGCCGACCCTCTTTACGGAGGAGGCATAGTCGCCCCTCCTTCCACACCCTCAGGAACCTTCCCTCTCTCAGGCAGTCATCCATGACGTGCCTGAGTCGGTCCCCAAGGTGTTCCAGGGCGACTGCGAGGACGCGACCGGGAACGCCGTCCGGGCCCGGGGCTTTTTTGCAGCCCCAGAGTCGGTCTGTCACACGCTCGAACTCGTCGTCACTTATTGGTGCAACGACGAGCTCGGCCTCCGACTCCGTTCTGGGGTCGACCATCGACGGGGGAGAGATCGAGGGAGGTGGCGGGAACAGCCCCTCGACTACCCTCTGGAGGAGTTCGGGCTCCAGGGAGTCCATGGGGGGAGCGCTGCGCATTTTGTTGCGCACCACCTTGTACGGCCGCCCCCATGGGTCCCTGTCCAGGGTAGCCAAGAACGACTGGCGAGCTTCGTCCTTGGCCTTGGCGATCGCCACCTGGAGGGCCCCCTTAGCCTCTTTGAGGGCCCTGTGGAGCCCTTCCTCCTCTTCCGCACTGTGCCGCCTGCGCCTACAGTGTTGGTAGGCGCGGCGGGAACTGTTACTGGTGGACCGCAGGGCCGCAATTTCTGCGGACCACCAGTATACCCTCTTGCGGGCGAACAGGCGACCGAGCCGAGGCATGGCCGCGTCGCACACCGTCTGTAGTGCGACTCGGAACTGTGCCGCCCTTTCCTCAGCTCCGAGGGTGACGGGTGGGGCAGCACACCACGCCTCCACCATGGCCGCCTCGTTCGCCTTGTCCCTGTCCAAATGGAGCAGAGACCACTTTGGGAACTTTCGCCCCCTCCTGGCTCTGCCCGTGATGGGCGACGGTGGAACCCCCGCTGTGAAGACCCTCATCCTGATGTACAGGTGATCTGAGAGGGTCTCCACATCCTCCAGGACGCGCCAATCCGTGACGCGTGCAGCTATGGCAGGGGTCGCGAACGTGACGTCCACGATTGACCCCCCTTGCCGCCGCACGCAGGTATTCGCGGTGCCCCGGTTTAGGACCACGAGTCCCGTTGCGGTCACCCAATCCCCAAGAGCCATACCCCTATGGTCCGTAATGGGGGAACCCCATGCCGAACTTTTGGCGTTGAGGTCCCCCAGGACCATAACCTGCCTCGGGGCAGCCTTCCGGACCACCCCCCCTAGGATCCCCAGGAACGTGTCAAACTCCCGCAGCGGCCTATTGGGGGAGAAGTACACGGCCACCAGCACCGTGTCGTTCCCCCATCTGGCCGCCACGAATCCCGGGCCACCCTCGATCCTTGATAAGGGGGGGAGGTCCCCCATCGCCGGCACCACGATCGCCACTACTCCGTCGGTATCCCCTACCCAATTAGATTGTGGGGGGACGAAGTATGGCTCCGCTACAATGTTCACGTGAACAAATGCTTGCGTTTGACGTATGCAGTCTACGATGGTACACGCTTGCCTAGAAGAAACCTATTCACTCGCGACTTAAGGATACCCAGGGTGTAGCTATCAGGAAACACAGACTCTGGCAAGGCGTTCCACTCTTTGGCGGTGCGCATAATAAAGGTCGAAGAGAACCGCTTTGTGCGGATGGGAGGTATTTCTATCATATAGCGGTGGCGCATCGCAGAGCGTCTGGTATTTATTGACTATTGATTTTGTTACATTTGTTTGTCATTTTTCACATTAATTGTCATTTAGTTATTGCCAATCTATCGGCGTATTCTTAATATATTTTATACATTATATGACCCCCCGCCCGGGTACCCCCTCCCCCCAACCCCTTCCCCCAAATCCCCCCCCCGTCTCCTCTCGAGACTCCCCCCCCCCCCACCCCCCGACCCCCCTTCAAATTTCCCAAAACCCCCTCGGGCCATATCTCCAGAACCAGTGGAGATAGACCCCCCAAACTTGGTATCCCCGCAATCAGCGTCGAGAGCTCTACAATCTGGCTCCAAGGGAATTCCAAATTTCCAAACCCACCTCAGCAGAAAAATTTGAAAACTCAATCACCATCAGGCATCACAACACCGGTGGCGCGCGAGACGAAGCTATTACTCAGTAAGAAAATTTTTTAAACAATAATAGTGTAACAAGTAAATAGGTTCAAAGTTCGGAACATTAGTCATTGTATAACTTTAAATAAATAATACTAGCCGTTAAGGTAGAAGAGTCACTTCAAAGGGCTCGTCCGGGGAAGTACTACCATCACACCCAATTCTGCCGCAAAACAGCTTTGCTGTGTTTCGGCTAGGAGGGTCTGACCGCCGGCTAAATTTCAGGCACGAGGCAAATTTCATCTACCTCGAAAAATGTTACAGCTAGTATTAAGTAGAACAACTAAGTATTTAATTTTATAGTTAAGCAATTGTATTTATTTAATTTAAAAAGAAAAGTCAGCCAAATCCGTGACCGGATCCGTCCCAAAGTCGGAAGTGGCACCTCAGATGACCCTCCAACAAAAGAGATCGCTGCGTGAAAAGGTACTGAAGAAGGAAACGGTCGCCAAGTCACTAAAACTAGAAAAGTCGACGCGGCCATCAGTACCCGAAGCGAAGAAGGCATCATCGGTCGGAGCACAGCCGGAGGAAGTCAGCCCGAAGGTCCCCGCGAGAAGGAATAGGACATCGCCTACGAAACCGCCGCAAGAGCCGAGCGAACACCTGGCCACATCCTCAGACCGGTCCGCGGTGGAGTCGGTCACAGATAAAATCATCAACTGGGAACAGTGTGGGATATCACCACCTAAGCCCGTAGAGTCCGACGAAGACTCAGTCGCGTCTTGCTTAGACCTAGACACCTCCGCGAACAGGCCCAGACCACGACAGAGCATGCTCGTCGTGCAAGCGGGTCAACGAACGAGGGTGGAAATGGACCTAGCCACAAAGATGGCAAACGAGACGCTGCTGAAAGGGAAGGACGCGTTGGAGTCTGCAGGCGATATGAAGAGGGAGTGCAAAGTCGTCGCACTCGAAAGCCTGCAGACTCTTTACGAAATAGTCCTCTCACTGTCGGACTCAAGATCCAGACATATAACCAGTCTGGAAAGGGAAAGGACGAGACACGCCACGGAGCTCGTACGGGTGGAGAGAGCCCATACAAAACAATTAATAAACATTACCACCAATCTCACGTCGGAAATGTCAAAGGCCAGAACGGACATCGGCGCATCGCTCAAGGAGATACAAGCGGTGCGAAACTGGCAAGGGTATAAGACCCAGGAGCCCCATAGGCTTATAAAGGAAACGTCGGAAGCGCTCCAGGACCTCGACAAGCTTGTCAGAGCATTGGGAGAGCTCGTAACCAGCGGGCAAAAGGGGAAAGAGGAAGACCCCATCTGGAGAGACCACTCGAGCCTCAAGGCAGGAGTAGAATCTCTCCAGAATGAGCTGGATGAGCTCCGAAGAGAGACCAATAAACACACTTGCGAGATCCTGGAGTCCAACCTTAAAGCCATGGAGAAAATGGACTCCAAACCCCCATCAGCACAGCCAGAACCTGGCCTGAGGCAGGAAGTGGAGGAGATGAAGGGCATCCTGAAAGCGATGTCAGCTGAACCAGCGCCCCCATCCGAGCCACCGCAGCCCATTCTAATCAACATGGAGGAGCATATGCATCCTCTAACGGAGAGAATGGAAGCGATGACATCTGAGCTCCGAACCCTTCGGGAAGAAAAGATGAGGGCACCACCACCGTCCCTCAACCTCGAAGCGGAGCTCGCCAAAGCTGCGGAAGGATGCAGCTCGAAAGGGAAGCTGACCTACGCCAAGCTCGCCGCCAAGCCACCACCGCCCTTAAAACCAAACCACACCCTGATCATAACATCAGACAACCCCCAGAACACCGGGGAAAATGTGATCGACAGGATCAGGGTGGCTCTTGACACCAACAAAACTGGAGCCAAGGTAGACAGAGTTAGGAAGGCTAAAAATAAAAAAGTCATCCTAAGTTGTAGCTCCAGAGAAGACCTGGACCTGGTGCATAGCAGGGTTAGGATGGATAAGGGCCTAAAGGCGGAAGTGGCGAAGGCAGCAAACCCTCTAGTCATCGTCAGGGATGTCCTATCCTACCACACCGACGGAAACATCGTGGAAAATCTACTGGCGCAAAATAAAAATATTTTAAATAACGTTAACTTGAAGGATAGCACCGTCAAGATGCGGTACCGTAAAAAGGCACGTAACCCGCTCGAGTGCCATGCGGTACTGGAAGTCTCCCCGTCCATCCACAAAAACCTGGTGGAGGCAGGGAAAATCTATATAGGGATGCAGCGCAGACCTGTATTTGATCAGACCCCACTGGTGCAGTGCACCAAATGCCTTGGCTTCGGCCACACGAAGGTTGTCTGCCGAGAGAGAGACGAGCTCTGCAGTCACTGCGGAAAGGCTCACTCCTGGGAGAAATGTAAGGGGAGACAGGAGGGGAACCCTCCAAAATGCAAAAACTGCTCGGCCGCGCACGGAACCAGCATCAACCTGGCGCACAACGCTTTTAGCAAAGAGTGCCCAGAGAGACTAAAATGAGATGCAATAGCACGGTTCCGAGTATCGTATTGCTGAGGGCGTCTCACAGTACCAAAGCTCGGTCCCTCAAAATTTGGGTGGAACAGGATTGAGGTTTATCCAAGCGAACCTGCAACGCTCAAAACTGGCCACGACGGAATTACTCCAGGTTGCGGTGGACAGGGGCCGTACGTCGGAAATACCGGCGTCCTCAAACAACATCCTGGGATTAGGGTAATCCAATGCACCCTGAATAGGCAAAAACCGGTTAAGGCTGCCATCATAATTTTTGGTAACCTGCTGGAAGTCATACACGACCCACAGCTGGTAACTGAAACTGAAGCGGCAGTCTTACTAATCGGGGGAGGCCTAAAACTCGGAGTAATATCCGTCTACCTAGAGGGGGACCAGGACATAGTACCGTATCTTGACCGCATCAAAATAGTTTGTAACAAGTTGGACACCCAAAACCTCATCATTGCGGGAGATATAAATGCCTGGAGCCACTGGTGGGGCAGCGTATCTGAGGATGACAGAGGAGAGGCGTATAATGCGTTCCTGAACGAGAAGGAACTCCAAATCTTAAACACCGGAGACACTCCGACCTTCGAGACTTTCAGAAAGAGTAGAACCTGCACAAGCATAGTGGACGTCTCCGCTTGCAGCACACCCTTGCTTGGAAGAATCGAGGAATGGAGAGTGGAGAGAGGTCTCGTGACGTCGGACCACAACGCTATCACCTTCACCTTGCGCTTGGGGAGGGCCTTGGAAGTTCTTGGGCCAGTCACAACGCGCAAGTATAACACCAAGAAGGCAAAGTGGACCGAATTCACACATCTGCTAAAAACCATCGTAGCGGAAAGAGACATCACCACCGTCTCAATTTTGGAGTCCGAAACCTCGAGGGACCTCGAAGATAAGATCACAGCTTACACTGAAGCCATCCACAAAGCCTGCGAACAAACCATCCCCATCGCAGGAAACAGGGCGGGCAATCCCAGGCCCCCGTGGTGGTCGAAGAAGCTAGAAGATCTGAAAAGAGAGGTCCTTAGGAAAAAGAGGAGGATCAGGAATGCAACCACTTGCAGGATAAAAATGGTTATAGAAGAATACCAAAAATGCAAGGCGGAATACGTAGTCATCGCAGATAAAGCCCAAACAGAGAGCTGGAAGGAGTTCTGTACGACTCAGGAAAAGGAGAGTATGTGGGATAAAATCTACAGAGTGATCAGGAAAACGTCAGGAAGGCAGGAGGACATGCTCCTGAGAAGCTCTGAAGGTAACACCTTAACTCCGAAACAGTCGGCTGAACTCTTAGCCAGAACTTTCTACCCAGACGACTCCGAGAGTACCGACCAGCCGTTTCACTCGAACCTCCGGAAACAGATGAAGGAGAGTGCCTTGGAAGACCTTTCGGACGATGATCCACCATTTACGGCAGCGGAATTGGAGCAAGTGCTGCAAGCACAAAACTTCAAAAAGGCACCCGGACCAGACGGGCTAACCGCTGACATCTGCGCCGCAGCCATAAGATGTGACAGGGAAGTGTTCATGGCGATAGCAAACAAAAGCTTGTCGCTAAACCACTTCCCCGCTCACTGGAAAATGGCACATGTGGTCATCATTCGGAAGCCAGGAAAGGCAGACTACACTCATCCTAAGTCCTACAGACCAATTGGACTACTATCTGTTCTCGGGAAGACCATCGAGAAGTTAATGATTGGTCGACTCCAATGGCATTTACTTCCTACCCTGAACAAAAAGCAGTATGGGTTCATGCCGCAGAGAGGAACCGAGGACGCCCTCTATGACCTGTTAGAGCACATAAAAGAAGGAGTAAATAGTAAAAACATCGTACTCCTAATCTCTTTGGACATAGAGGGTGCCTTCGACAACGCGTGGTGGCCAGCTTTAAAACACCAACTTGTCGAAAAAAGGTGTCCGGGAAATCTGTACCGGATGGTATGTTCGTATCTCACAGACCGAAAGATCACGGTTAACTATGCTAGAGCAGCTTACGAGAAGGAAACTACAAAGGGTTGTGTCCAAGGATCCATAGGAGGACCAATCTTTTGGAACGTCATCCTTGACTCGTTGCTGCAAAGCCTAGAGATGGATGGAGTATACAGCCAGGCCTTTGCAGATGATGTGGTTCTCGTTTTCACAGGAGAGTCGGTGAGCAGCCTAGAGCGGTCTGTCAACTCAACGCTGGATAAAGTGGCAACGTGGGGAAATCACAACAAACTCAACTTCGCACCGCACAAGACCAACGCGATGCTACTAACGAAGAAGTTGAAATATGAAACCCCACAGCTATTTATGGCCGGAACAAAGCTGGACCTCGTTGAGGAGATAAAGTTGTTAGGCCTGATCATCGACCGAAACCTAGTCTTCAAATCCCACGTATCCGCGCAATGCAAGAAAGTAGCTGATATCTACAAACAGCTGGCATGCGCAGCGAAAGTAACGTGGGGTCTAAACAGCGAGATCACGAGAACCATTTACATCGCGGTGGTGGAGCCTATTATGACATACGCCTCAAGTGCCTGGTACCAATCTGCTGAGCTGCAAATGAATAAAAATCAATTCAATGCGCTCCAGAGAGGATTTGCACAAAAGGTCTGTAGGTCATACCGAACGGTCTCACTCACCGCAGCACTGGCACTGTCGGGTCTGCTGCCACTGGATCTAAGGATTCAAGAGGCGGCGAATCTATACAGAGCCAAAAAAGGTCTGACGAAAGACTACCTCCCACCTGAAACAGAGCTCGAACTCTGAGTGTGATATCTGGAACAGCCCCATCCATCTACCTTAACATCCGTAGAGTACGAACTGCTAGAAGACACCGTCCAGCAGATCACCGGACCCCAAATATACACTGACGGCAACAAAATCGACGGAAAAGTAGGTGCTGCTCTAACCCAGTGAAAGGAGGGAAAGGAGTCAAACTTCGCCACCTTTAAGCTTCACCCTGCGTGCACAGTCTTCCAGTCGGACCTCTATGCACTCCACAGGGCTCTTCAGATGGTGAACTCGAGCAGGGACCCCGTAGTTAGCATACTGAGTGACTCAAGATCGTCACTCGACCTGCTCCGGAATCCCAGCTTGAACCACCCTCTGGCGAGAAGCATAAAGGAGAACATTGCCAGTATCCAAGAAGGAGGACGAGAGATCCGAATGTTCTGGCTAAGGGCGCACGTAGGCACTGTCGGAAATGAGAGAGCGGACGAGTTAGCTAAAGCTGCAGCGCTCGAGGACACCACAAAGGACTATGGAAGGATCCCCCTGTCTTACGTTAGGAGGAAGATTCGTGAAGAATCGATCCGCAAATGGCAGGATCGATACGAAACCTCCAGCACAGGTGCGGTAACGAGAAGGTTCCTTCCAGACGTCCACAGTGCATATCGGATAACTCAATCTACAAAATTTACACCAATCCAAGTGCAAGTCTTAACAGGTCACGGGGGGATAGCCGAGTATCTTCACAGATTCAAGCTGAAAAACAGCCCGGGATGCGAATGCGACCCGGAAATCTGTGAAACCGTATGGCACATCATACTCGACTGCCCTCGTTTCTTAGCGGCTCGAACAGATCTAGAAGCCCGGATTGACAGAAACCTGGTCGAATCGGAACTGCACAACATCGTTGCATATCCTGATTGCAGGCCGCATTTTCTGTCGTTCGCCGAGAGGATCTTTAGAGCTGCGGCAAGTAGACACACTGATCTTCTGCCCCTCGAATCACAACAAACACCCGTTAGTCAAGCCACAAGCAGCATCGGCTCTCGGCGGGAACCTACAACCAAAAGCGTCGCTGTCCACATACTCCTCGCTTGCGGGGAGAGAGGAGTGCCTGGGATTAGAATCCGATGAGTGGCACTCTTCATGGACAGCGCCAACGAGCGGCTTGGAATAGGCTTCTGCCGGACCGGGGCTAGAAATCACTTCTCGATTTCACCTGGCTTGGCATCACTCATAAATGGGAGCACTTCAAAAACGACCATGAGGCGCAAAGTATATAGCGCGTTACCTGAAACGGAAGTGGCGGGCCACTTCGTCGACTAGTCCGATCGCACAACAATAGGATCGTTCTGCTCGCATTGGAAGGCAACTATACCCCTTTCGCACAGGCATGTTCGATGCTCACCATGTTGGGAGAAACGGGCGGAGGAGCGGAAGATCCCCGTGTAATAAGTGTAGACGCGACGACGGTCGGGTATGAGCAGGGAGAAGTCGTAGACCGGCTATGCTGTTTAAAAGCCTCAGAACAACACGAGGTGGTCGTGTACGAAGACAGAGGAGAAAACCTAAACTTCCTCAAAGCACACGACCCAAAAACAGCAACCGATAGCTGGGGACATCCCATGCCAACCTCGATCAGCGGATCCGAACGTGTCCAACAGAAAGCAGCCACCGAAAAAACTGCACTACATCAAAGCAGTGTGCAGGAGCAAAAGAAGAGAGCCAAAGTCGGAGGCCATCTCAAAGGATTTCTAGACACCTTCAGCTCGATGCTGCAAGGGCTGTCAGGAAATCCTTTTCCAACAACGAGATCGAAAGACAAAGAGGCACTCGTAGAAGCTCCAGCAAAAAAGGCGAAACTCAAAGCTCCACTAACTACAGTAATACCTAAGTCCAAAATCCCAACAAATCCGGCACCAACGCAGGAGAAAAGAACTAGAGCCGACATGGGGCAGGTCGTTCCACCTCATCTAGTAAATGCAACGTCACCGCAGGATCACGGGTACAACGCCTTCCTCGAGTTTCTAGCTATCACCAAAGCAACCGCAGATGTCCGGATGCAAAGTGTTGCAAGATGGTTTTGCACACTCCGAGGTTGACTCGGAGTGTGCAAAACCATCTTGCAACACTTTGAGCAGGGCAATGCGAAACTGCTAGAGGAGAAACTCGAAGAGGCAGAGGCTGCCATATACAACAACGGCAATTCCCAAGTCATAAAGGGAAAAATGTCATGTAGTTATATGGCGGCTTACAACGCGACCAGTGGTTTTGTGGAGATGTGCATTGAGGGAACCGAGAGCGGAGCACCTAAGTTCAATACCCCACAAGCAGATCCCTTAGTTGTTGTCGCAAAGTGCACAATGATCCTACTGGATGGCAGGATTCTCGATATGGCGAAAACCATATCGGGTAATCAGGGACACTGCATCCGGCTGGAAGGACTGGGCACTACCAACAATTGAGTGGGTCAATGGAGTTCCAGGGTGTGGAAAGACAACCTGGGTGGTAGGACACTTTGATGACTGACAAGGACGCCATCATCACCACAACATCAAATGCAGCTAGCGACCTAAGGGAGAAGCTAGCGCCTCGTGTTGGTGGCCTTGTCAAGACCAGGGTACGCACCATGGCTTCAGTTTTGGTGAATGGCTTCAGAGAGTCCGACAAATTCAACCGTCTCATGGTTGACGAGGCTCTCATGAACCACTTCGGAGCCATAGTCATGGCTGCCAAGCTGTGTGATGCCAAAGAAATGGTCCTCATCGGAGATGTCAACCAACTACCTTATATCGACAGAGAAAATCTCTTCGAACTGAGGTACTGCCGCCCAAACCTGGTAGCAAATATCAGCCAGGAGTTGCTCTGCACACACCGGAACCCCTTGGACGTCGCCTACGCCCTACGTGAGGTTTACTCCGGGATTTACTCCTCAACCCTAAAAGCTCACTCGTTGAAGGTGAAAACCTACACTGGTGCCCAAATACCGTTTACGCTCCCCAACACGCTTTTCCTAGTCCATACTCAGGGCGAAAAGGAAAACCTCATTGGACAGGGCTGTGGTGAAGGCACAGGTTCGAGAACGCTCACCATTCATAAAGCGCAGGGGTTAACGTTCGAAACAGTAATCATTGTTCAAACTAAGGGCAGAACAATCGGATTACATCAGAGCGTTCCCCATGCGGTAGTAGCAGTGTCACGGCACACCACCAGCTGTACCTACTACACCGATGATGACAACGACGCAATAGGGTACTTCTTCAAGAGAGCTATGGCCGCGTCCACTAAGAAGATCTTGGAGTATAATCTTAAAATGTCAATAAAGCACCGAAACGCAGCGGTCGTCGACAAGTTGGCTCAGGAGATGAGGTGTGCCAATTTGTAAACTAAAGTTGTAATAATAGTCCATAGTAAAGTTAATGTCAATGTTATCAATAATATATTAATTGTAAGTAATTAAATGTCATAATATTGTAAATCAATAATTTCAATTGTAAGTAAAAATAATTTTAAGTAAGTAAATTCCCAATTTAATGGAAAGAACACAAAGTAAACAAAGAACAGAACACAATGTAAAGAAACAAAAGCCTATATTTAAAAAAAAAAAACTATATATATATAAGTATACAAAAAAAAAATTTATAGAATCAATAGAATAAGTAAATTTTTCCTTAGAAATACATATATAACATTAAAATCTTAAAATTTATATAGAGTCAATAATATAAGTCTTTTTCCTTACTGAGTAAGCTTTTGTCAATATAAGTAGTAATAAAGTTAATAAATAAAAATAACAAAATAAAAAAAAGCACGGACCACAGAGTCTGTGGAGAGCAGCTGTAATAATTAACCTAAGAGAGTGGCCCCATATTAACCCGCAGGTACCTTCCCATCAATGTAGGAGAAATCCCCTCTTGCCCAAGTTAGCTATTGCTATTATAAAAGAATGCGAGGATAAAAGATTAGTTGTGTCTGCAGCTTTCGCAATGACCTGACTTTCTGGATCAAGAATCATGGATATCGAAGAAAGAGCGTTCCTTTCTCGGGAGCCTTACATCAAAAAGGACAACCGCTCATCCATTACCAAAGAGTCCAAATTATAAAGTTATGCGATGACAAAGATTAAGTTCCTTTAGGTTATGGAATCGTCTATTGACAGTTTATAAAGAAACTCCTTTCAGAAGATGGAACAAGAGAGTATTTTGTCTCTCAGACGTCAGAATAATTTATTTTTCAAGTCAGTTAGACATTTCATTGTCTTTCAAAGTTATTGATTTTGTCAAATAAATATCTAACTTTTATTGTTGAAATGGTTCCGATTTCAGAGTTCGTCACTCGTTTATGGAATAATAGATTGATATCTCTAATGAGAATTATTTCTCCTTGGCCTCGTCGAAAAGGACTCATCACACATGAGATTTACCTTTGAATATGGGTCTTTCACCGGCCAAGACAGGATAAATCAAGATATTCACTCGTAATTGGAGTCATCCACCCCGGAACTGTCGCCACCTCAACAACACGAATTAGAATTAATCCTAATTCAAATTACTCTTCGAATATTCTCCATTTATTTGACAATAATAAAGGAATTATCCAACTGACTCAATTTATTGTTAGAACTTTTTTGGAATTCTAGTTAAGCATTGACCCTTCTTCCATTCTCCGTAGGTAGTTGCGCAAATCATGCCTAGTATTAGCATTGAAAACAAGATATTTAATTGACCAAAGCTTAGAATATTTAGGACGTTAGAATGTTTAAGTAGAATTCAGTATGAATCGTAACCCGCAACAACAAATTCCTATCTTATAGATGAATCGTAACCCGTAACGACGAATTCCTATCTTATAGATGAATCGTAATAATCGTATAGATGGTATCCGCCTCCTATCCGTTGATATCCTACAAATCCTAAACCATCCTACGTAAAGAAGTATCTTCGACAAAACAAGTTTGTAACTGTTGCCGCAGTCGTAAACTTCCCTAATCCCCAACGTAGTTCGGGAAACCTTAAGAAGCCCGGATGACTTCAATTAACTCTTATCAAAATAAACCAGACGTTGAACCGAGTTCTCACTATGATTCCCTACATTCCGCAAGTGTACCTGGTCTACCCTAGCCTAGCTAAGTTGTGATGATACAAAACTGGAAGTCTAGCTTCACATTTAAATACTAATCTACACGACGTGTGTGATGTAGACTGCCGATGTGCAATGGCTAGCCTTCTAGCTGAGCTGCTCAGGGTACAGACTAAGTAAAGTCTGATTTTGTCTACCACTATAACTTGTGTGCGTGTTTCCTGCCACTGGTTTGCGAACCTGGGGTGCGGCAGGACAACCTAGTAGGGGATAACTAGTGTATATTATAAATATAAGACCACAACATCGCTGACGCCCCTCTACGAGGTATCGGACACGATTTGTGGGAGACTCACCGACCCCGATGCTAGGGTATAGTCGGTGCCTGGCCCGCCTCAACATAAACCAGGACCTACCGAGAGTACCTGTCCAAGATGGGTATATATTCAAGCCACTTACTTAGCAAGATATATAACTAATAATATATATTGGATTTCCTAAGCACAGGGGGAAACGAGCTAAAAGTTTTTATGCATTTACACCTACTCAAGTTTTATCCCTGAATTTACAGTTACGGCACATAAATTTACAACAGTCTACCCCTTTGACAACTTTCTCAAATAAGCTTTTCTTGGATTTTTAGAACTTCACAGCCAGATTTATCCCGTTGCGAGAATCCAAAACTCCAAGAAAATCTTACCTTTGGTGGTCCAAATTCCCAGCAACTCACAAACTGATTCTTAGATGTTTTCCCGATCAATACTATATAATTACCGAAAAACGGAGACCCGACCTCTCAAAATGAAAGCCATAAAGCGAATCCCCCACGTCTCTTCCTCGCCCGATTTTTACTTCTCTTAGTTTTTCGATCCTTCATTCCGAGTCCGAATTTATTTTCCTAATTTTAAATCCCTTCCAACTTTACTTTTAAAGTATAAAAAGTTTTAATATCTATTTTACATTCACATCCTCGAAACTTGAAGCTTGAATCTCGTACCTTTACTTACACAAATACAAAAAATGACTCGATTTTGGTTGACTATTATAAACTATCTACTCGGAAAACCCGTTTTACCTCCCCGCGCTCAAGTAATTCGAATGTATGTTCATCTATACACCCATTTGCATAGACAATTCTTCTATTCCTTCTACAACGTGCGTCGTCGATAAATTCGCAAATAAAGTTTAGTGCTAGAGCGCACTAAACTTTATTTGCGAATTTATCAGTACGGTCATTCTGGACTGTTACAGTAGGCATGAGCGTATGGACATTCTATAGCGAATATGTAATAAAAAAAAATGCCATTTTAGACATGACTTTTTGTACGTAGGGACCGTCGATATGTTGTCTTTGAAATTAGATAGAAGTAGTAGAAATTTGAAGTTAGAAAGTAGATATACCTACGTTGGAAAACTTTAAAAAGTTTTTAACAGATCGCGCGGACGTTATTGAAGCATTAAATCGGACAAAATACGATAACAACACTACAAAATCGATAAATAATAATAAATACAATTCCAGCCAGGCACACTCGCCATCCAACAACAATCAACAATATCGCTCCAACAATAATCAACAATATCGGCCAAATTATAATCAAACAAAATCATTTGCGAGTTCTTCTAAAGCCACAAGTGCTTTTTTGTATATCATTTGTAGCGGCAATCACAGGATATATGATTGTCTATCGTTCAAATCTAAAAATATTCAAGAGCGTATGCCTGATGTTACTAAATACAAATTGTGCCTTAATTGTCTCAGGCTGGATCACCCAGAGAGTGACTGTCGTTTGGGATCTTGTCAAGAGAAAGGATGTAGACAACGGCATAACTCGCTTCTGCACAATTCAGCTCAAACGGAACAAACATTAGTCAATTTTTCTAAAGAATACCAAAATGGTTTCTCGTCAGGTAATTTTATCTACAGCTATAATTGAGGTGCTAAATCCAAATAGGAATCGACGCGAGGTGGTGCGGGCTTTGTTAGACTGCGGCAGCCAATCGTCATTCGTAATTAAATCGCTACAGGAAAGATTAGGTCTAAAAACCAATCCGATTGAAACTGTAAATGTAATCGGAATTAGAAATCAATCTACCAACAGGGTGACCGAAAGTTGTGTCGATCAGCTAAATTCAATGACTACACAATTTAATTTGATTTTGTCATGCTTCATTCTTGATGAATTGATAGAAGAAATTCCAAAATCTCCAATCGACATCAAGAATCTAAAGATTCCTCAAACAATAAGACTGGCTGACCCTAACTTCGACCAGCCTGCACCAATTGATATTTTGATTGGTGCAGATATATTTTGGGATATCCTTGGATGTGATCAGCGTTCGCTGGGACCCAATAATCCAAAGCTTAGACTAACTAAATTCGGCTGGTTAATATCTGGCCCTCTTTACACTCCCAAATTAAAGTCTAGTAATAATATTCATTGTAATCATGCAATTGTTTCCGAAGGTTCAACAAAAGATAATTTCGACGAAATGTTAACAAAATTCTGGTCGCTTGAAAAGTTGCCACAAAAGTCCTTTTTGAGCCCAGAAGATAAAAGATGTGAGACTCTTTTCACTGCTACTACCTTTCGGCTAGAGTCAGGCAGGTTCTGCGTAGAGTTGCCTCTAAAGGACTCGACAGACTGCCTGGGCGACTCGTATAGTTTAGCTATAAAGCGATTTTTCCATTTGGAAAAAAGGTTTCAGAAAAATCCTCAACTAAAGTCAAAATATGTGGAATTTATCCGCGAATATGCTACTCTGGGACACTTGTCAGAAACACCCATCTCTAAACCCGACCTATCATAGTTTTTATGCCACCACGCTGTCATAAAAGAGTGTAGCGAGTCTACAAAGTTACGCGTGATGTTCAACGTGTCTGAACCCACCTCCTCAAGCTATTCGGTAAACGACATTTTACTAAAATGCCCTCATATACAAGACTCTCTGTTTTCCATTTGTGGTTCTAGCTAGATAGTATCAATACGTCCTTACGGGAGATATAGATAAATTTTATCGTCAAGTATATATTGCCAAACCCCAAGATCGAAACTTGCAGCTCATTCTGTGGATAGAAGATGAGTCTTTGCCTATAAAAAGCTTAAAATTAAATACTCTTACTTATGGTACAGCAAGTGCGAGCTATTTAAGCACAAGATACCGGTGGCAGGTGGGGGAAGAATGTGAGGATTCATTTGTCAAATATATACCTAGTCAGGTCATAAATTCTGTCACATGTTTAATATAAAATAATTGATACAAGTTTATTCATTACGTAACCATTTACATACCAAAATGAATTTAACAAAACATAGATTCTTATGACACTAAAGTTTATTCAAAATGACCTCCGTGATTTTGAATACAGGCCTTCAATCTGCGCGGCCAGTCGTCTATCGCAGCACAAACGAGGTCCATGTCAATATCGGCGGCTGCCTTAATCAAGGATGTCTTTAGTTACTCCAAATTGGGATGAGGCTTTGAGAACGCCTTTTCCTCCAAGTGTTGCCATATCTTGTAATCTAACGGATTCAAATCTAGACTAGAGGAAGGCCAGTCTTCGTGCCGGATGAAGTCGATTTCACGCGCCGCCAGCCAGTCTTGTGTGCTCTTCGCTCTATGAGCTGGCGCGCAATCTTGTTGGAATACCCAGTGACTGTTATTGAACATGGTATGAGAAACAGGTTCCACAAGGTTCGTCAGGACTGTATTTTGATACACAACTGCATTCGTTTTTACACCTTTCTCACAAAAATGTACCTCTGTTAAGCCCCAATAAGAAACTCCCAACCATACCATGAGCGAGGATGGAAAATGACCTCATTGGACACGCGGAATACGGTTGCTCGCTTCTTCACTACTGTGTCCGTACACCTTATCATTTTGTTTGTTGTAGCTCTCTTCTACGGTAAATTTTTTTTCATCCGCAAAAAGAATTTCCCAAAATTTTTTTCCCGCGTACCGCTTCAACAAAGCGCGGCATCTCTTCAGTCTCAGGTCCATTAGACAAGCATTCAAACGATGTCCTGTTTTTCTTCGATATGCCCGAAGCCCTAAGTCTTCAATTATCAACCTTTTCACCGTGGTTCTGCTTAACCCCATCTGAAGGGCCAACAGTTTCTGCTTACGTTTGGGATTTCTTTGAATTCGCGCCTTCACAGCTTTTATCGCTGCTGGAGTCCTAACAGACCGAGGGCGACCACTTCTTGACCTTTCATCTACACTAGAGTCTTCATTGTATCGTTTGATGGTGCGATAAACAAATCTTTTGGTAATATTAAAATTTTTCAGTATGTCAAAAATTTGAATTGGCGCGTAACCGCAACGATGCAACGCAAGAACTGCAACACGGTCTTCTTTAAGCGTCCACTCCATATTTAAAAATGAGTCATCATCATCATCATCATCATAATAGCCGTAGGACGTCCACTGCTGGACAAAGGCCTCCCTCATTGATCTCCAGGAACTGCGGTTGGAAGCGGCCTGCATCCAACGCCGACCTGCGGTTCTTACCAAGTCGTCTGCCCATCTTGTGGGTGGACGTCCTACGCTGCGCTTGCCGGTCCGTGGCCTCCACTCGAGAACCTTTCGGCCCCATCGGCCATCTGTTCTGCGCGCTATATGGCCTGCCCATTGCCACTTCAACGTGCTAATCCGTCGGGCTATGTCGGTGACTTGAGTTCTCCTACGTATCTCCTCATTTCTGATTCGATCCCGTAGAGAAACCCCGAGCATAGCCCTCTCCATAGCTCGTTGAGCGACTTTGAGCTTATTCATAAGGCCAATAGTGAAAGACCACGTCTCGGTTCCATATGTCATCACTGGTAACACACACTGATTGAAGACTTTCGTCTTAAGGCACTGAGGTATGTTGGACGAAAAGACGTTGCGAAGTTTCCCAAACGCTGCCCATCCGAGTTGGATTCGACGATTGACCTCTTTCTCGAAGTTGGACCTACCTAATTGGACTGTTTGTCCTAGGTATACATACGCGTCGACAACTTCAAGAGCCGAGTTCTCAACCATAACTGGGGCAGGGACGACATGGACATTCGACATGATTTTCGTCTTGTCCATGTTCATTTTAAGTCCTACCCGTTGGGAGGCTCGATTGAGGCCTTCGAGCATCGTGCTGAGCTCTTCCATCGACTTTGCCATGACCACAATGTCGTCGGCAAACCGAAGGTGAGTGATGTATTCGCCGTTAATATTGATGCCCAGTCCTTTCCATTCCAGAAGCTTGAAAGCATCTTCCAATGCGGTCGTAAACAGTTTCGGAGAGATTACATCTCCCATAAAAATGAGTAAAATTCGAAAAAGTATACATTTTTATTTTCATGAACAATTCGAAATTCGAATTCTATAAACTTTTTTATGGCCAGCATTCTAAAAGAAAAGTTTTTACTGTGTGACAATACTTATGACCTGACTAGGTAATTAAACACGATTTTATGTTGATGATTTATACACTGGTTGTGATGACGAAAAACAGTTACAATTCATACTAAATTCAGTTACAAACACTCTAAACTCTTGTTTTAAACACTCTTAACTTGAAACATGCAAGTTAAGAGTGTTTAAAACAAATGCTCCCCATTTGCTTAATGAAATATTAATAAGTAATGATGAATCACTTTTCCTTAGCGAGTCTACAAGCACTCTTGGTCTTGGATGGAATCCGAAAAGTGATTCACTACATTTTCCATTCGAATTGCCCCCTAAAGTTAATGTAATAACGAAGCATTTTATAATGCCGAATGCAAATAAAATCTTTGGCCCTCTAGGCTTGCTCAGTCCTTTAATAATAGTGCCTAAAATAATGCTCCAAAAATTATGGCATCTAAAAATTGATTGGGATGAACCTGTTCTAGAGCCTATCAAGGAATTTTGGTTTGAATTTGCTAATAACATGCCCTCTTTGCATTGCACATTGCAGATTCCTCGAAAGGTTCTTTGTGGATCTCCAAAATCTATCGAAATGCATGTTTTCAGCGACGCATCTCAGTGCGCTTACGGTGCGTGTGCTTATATGAGAACGATTGATCAAAACGATGACGCGAGGGTGAATCTGTTGTGTGCTAAATCGAAAGTAAGTCCTCTTATACCAACAATGATTCCTCGTTTGGAACTTTGTTTCTGGCACTACTCGCAGCCAGATTGTCCAAGAGCGTCGTTGACTCTATTAGACACAAACCATCTCGTATCGTTCACTGGTGCGATTCAAGCGTCGTGTTATCGTGGCTCACCAGTGACGCTAGTAAACTAAAAACTTTCGTGGCTAATACAGTCGGAGAAATTCTTGAGATTTCAGCTCAGTCTTCATGGCGGTATGTACCGACTAAAGTAAATCCTGCTGACATGATCTCCAGAGGAGTTAATGCCAGCTAACTTTGCGATCTAGAGTTGTGGTGGTCGGGCCCTAATTTTCTGAATTATGAAGAGTCTCAGTGGCCTACTCTTTCTCTTTCGGTCTTCGATTTACCCGAAACAAAGTCGATGCCTCTATCTTATTCTGATGTGGATACTGTTCTTGATTTCAGAAAATATTCAAACCTAAATAAAGTTCAAATAACGTTCGCATATATTAAAAGATTCATTCATAATTAAAAAAATCCTACATCTAAATTATCTGGGCATTTATCTGTGGAGGAACTGAATAGTTCGTTTCATTATTTATGCTTTGTTGCCCAAAAAGAATCCTTTCCTGATGAATGGCAGTCGCTGTTTAAAGGTGATTCATTGAACCACAAATCTAAATTGTTATCTATGTCTCTATTTTTGGATTCCAATAAAGTAATCAGAGTTGGTGGTCGAATCGAATCATCAAACTACAAATATGAAACTAAACACCCTATTGTTCTCGATTCAGCCCACCATTTAACAAAACTGTTATTTGAGCGAGAACACCTACGTAATTTTCACGCTGGTCCTCAGTTGCTCTTAGCTTCTGTTCGTCAGTCCGTCTGGCCCGTCAACGAGCGTCGTCTCGCTCGTCAAATTGTCCATCGATGTGTTCGATGTCAGCGAGTGCAGGGTAAGGTCTTGCAACCTAAAATGAGAGATTTAGCCTTGCAACGTTTAAATCCAGATTTTCCTTTTACTTCAGTAGGAGTGGACTTTGCAGGTCCTTTTCTAATTCTAAATCGTAAAGGACGTGTTGCCAGGTTACAAAAGGCATATATGTGTTTGTTTGTGTGCTTGAGATATAAATGTATCCACCTAGAAGCCGTGACTGATCTCTCTAAAAACGCTTTTATGATGTCTTTACGCAGATTCGTTGCACGACGGGGTAAGCCCATCGAG
This sequence comes from Philereme vetulata, assembly GCA_918857605.2. NCBI lineage: Eukaryota > Metazoa > Arthropoda > Insecta > Lepidoptera > Geometridae > Philereme > Philereme vetulata. The sequence continues at coordinate 13,378,623 of OU975431.1, read as the reverse complement.
ATTTTCAGTGATAATGGAGGTAATTTTACAGTTGCATCTAAAGAGTTAAAGGCCTTTCTTAAACAAAATGTTGAAAACTTATCTGACTTTGCATTTCAAGAAGGCTTTAAATTTGTGTTCTCACCTAGCTACACTCCTCATTTTGGCGGTATCTGGGAAGCTGGCGTAAAGTGCGCAAAATATCACCTAGGTAGAATTATGGGAAATTCCCATTTAACTTTCGAAGAGATAGGTACATTGTTTACGCAAGTAGAGGCCATCCTACATAGTCGTCCCTTGTGTCCTCTGTGTGTTCCTCCTCGCCAAACGATCTCCTTTTCCTCTCCCCAGGGCATTTTCTGATTGGAAGACAACTGACTGCAATGCCGGCTCAAGATTTGCTAAACGCCAAAGAAGGCAATCTCCAACGTTATGCTCGAGTAGAAAAGCTGAGACAACATTTCTGGCAAAGGTGGCAAAGGGAATACATCTCGAACTACAACTCCGCAAAAAATAGAAAACCAACAAAGGCAGTCTCAACGTCGAGGATTTGGTTTTGATACACGAAGATCATATCCCTCCTCTAAATTGGCGTCTTGGAAGAGTCTCTCGATTATATACAGGACCCGATGGGATAAGTCGAGTTGCTGATGTAACCACTACCAGAGGCAGCGTCAGACGAGCTCTCATTCGTCTCTGCCCGCTTAAACCTGAAGAAAGTTAAAAAGCAACGGGAGGCAGGAGGTTGCCGCGCCATCTATTGGCAATTATTACAGACTTGTCAGTGGAAATACTCATAAAAAAAATATAACCATTCGTTCAATTCAAGTCATTGTATAAGGCAGAAAAATAAAGTTATTCTTTACAAAAAGTGCATTTAATCCGAATCCAACCATTAATTTGACGAAACAATTAACATTATATAACTTTCCAATTAAAGAATCCGTATATTCTGTAGATGTTAATATACAATTACGGATTCACATATTGCACAGGTTATATAAATAGACGAGAAACAGTGTCAGACCAAGGATATTGCCTTGTGGAACATCATATCTCACCGACTATAGAACCCTCTCAATCTCACCGACTATAGAACCCTCTCAATCTCATCGACTATAGAACCCTCTCAATCTCACCGACTATAGAACACTCTCAATCTCACCGACTGTAGAACCCTCTCAATCGGAGGTTGCATTACTTTCTATTTAACCCAACACGGCTCCAGGTTCTTGCACGCAGACTCAACTCCTTTTGCTGACTAGTTTCGGAGAAAAGGTTTTCTTTATCTAGAGAGCAAATAAAACGAAACTATTATTACATGAACAGATTTATTCGTTGACTTGTTGGCAAACATAATTGGTCCACCTTTATTGCTTGTAAGTGTAACTAGGTACGCGCTTCGATGCGCTGTGCGATAGGCGACGACGGGGACTTCGGTGGGCACGAGCGGGGGGGCGGGGGGGGGGGGGGGGGGGGAGACGGCACGAGAGGAGAGTGAGGGAGCGGGGAGGGAACGCTGGGCACCGACGGCACTACGTCGCACTCGATACACGATAAGTACACATACACACACTAGTCACTGCACTGTACACTGCACCGACCGGAGGGGGGCGGGGAGCGGTGGACCAGCGGGGTCGCGCCGCACCTACTCTCACACTTAACCTAACTATGTACAGAATTAGTACCCGTTTAAACGAATGTGATTATATCGAAAGTATTTACAGATCGCCTCGTAAGGCGCGGGGTCAGCGAGCGATTGTCGCGGCGGGCTGCTGAGGGGGCGGCGGCGGTGGGGTCGCGGGGGGCGGCTCGGCCACGCGCGCCAGCGCCTTGTAGTGGGGCGAGTTGACGAAGCGCGGGTACGAGTCTCGGTGCATCAGCGTGTAGATCTGCAGTTGCGCCTCGTCGAACGTGTGCGGCGTCGGCTCCACCATGTTGCGATTCACTACCTCGCGCACCCGCGAGTCCAGCGACACCTGCCGACGGAAGGGGGGCCGCGATTACTCCTTTATCTTTAGGGGAGGGGCAGGGGGAGGATGGCTACGTACTCACCTCCTTGGGCGAGAGGATGGAGATGTAGTCCTCGTAGATGAAGCGCGCCTTCTCCTCGACGGCGGCGGGGTCGGCCTCGCGCTTCAGCTCCTCGCACGCGAGCCAGAACATGATGTTCTCCTCCGAGTACTCGCCGCGCAGGAAGTCGCGGAACACCTTGCGCCCCGCTGTAACAGCACACACACCACGCATCATTGTTATGTGACATCAACAACCAGATCATCTCTAGGTTATACTCGTAGGTATACCTACGTCGTGCTCCCTTTGCACCTATTTCTAGTTCATTAAAACCCACATTTGGCGTCCTAACTTTTAGTATACCTGCCTATACATTTATTATTCATGTACCTCTGTCCAATTAGTAAGGATTTCCACACTTCTCACTAAACAATCTCTGTTAACCGAATCAAATCCAAGTATAATTAAATTAAACTAACTTACCGTGTAGTTCTATCCTAATTATATGAGGATTTGATTCGGTACTATATTAATAAAACTCGATTTCCATAAATAATAATGGATCTTTTTATTTCCTCTTGGTACCAAAATGTTTCACAATTTTATTCACAAAACCCCAATACTTTAGATTCATAGTTTAACTGTACCTACATAATAAAGAAATTAAACAAACAAATGGAGGATTGAGAGCCCAAACATTATCAACGTTAAAAATGTAATTGAACGCTGATTGTAGGCAAGCTTTTGGTGTCACATTTTTTCACATTTTTTTTTCAAAATTTTGGCATATACAGTAAAGTGTCAGTTTGTCGTATTTTTCATACTATTCGGTAAATTATTTTGTATTTGTGAGGATTGAGAACCCATTTTGAAGTAAGTTATACCAAATAGGAAAGCGTTTTATTTTAATAACTAAGTTTCACAAATTTTGTTTGGGGTTCACTTAGATTTTGACGTAAATATCTGTAATGTGCACAGTTTATCAGTTACAGGCGGGCTCTCAGTCCTCTGTGTGAGTATTGAGAGCCCGGTTTTTTTTGCCTATAATTTTTCTCGCTTACTAGAATTTCACAATAACGGATTTATACTTTCACAATTCTTTTAGAATGGTTACTAAATCCTTAGAATATTACTAAGCATTTTTAACAAATGGACTCTCACACCACACACACACACACAATAATGTACAACAACATACAAGAGAAACCGGAACTTTTTAATAAATACGTGCGACTGATAACATGCTGTTAGATAGGTATCTAATGCTGTTCAAGATACCTACCAAAAAGTTTGGAAAATCATAAAAAAGACACTCAAAAGAACGTGAATCGTCTTCGAATTCATTAAAATCACATCACTCCCTGCTACTAGCTGCTAACTACATATATGTCTTAAAAAGGCTGTGGTCATTCCGTTTCACAAACGCATGTAACTTTTAGGCAAAACGTAACTAACGCGTTACATACCTATACATATAAATAAATCGTGATAGTATAGTTTTATTTTGAAAATTTAGTCATAATATGTAGAGCCCTGCGGCTGCGGGCGCGCTGGGCATGGCGAGCGTGCGGTGCGTGGCGACACCGCGGAACCCCATTACTCCCGGGGTCGGACAGAAACCCCTGACCCTTGGTTTTCCTTAGTTGGCCGGTCTAGGGTGGAGGCGCAAGAGCGGAACCTATGCTCCAAGGGTGTTAAAGGCATAAATCCGGGAGTAGCGCTTAGTGAAACTGCCGCACGCCTCTCAAAACCCTTTAACCGCCCACACCAGCGTTGCCCTTTAGGCTGCCTTTTATTGGCGACATTTATGGGGACGGCTAGCCCTGCCTCAATCATTCTTGATATTGCGGAATTGGCAGGTGCCGTATCTCATCTCTCCCATAGCCCAGCAACGATTCCATTAGCATTGCTCTGACAATAACATGTACTCATAATCCATTATTGCAATAGTTTAACCATATTTTGTCCCACCTCCATCTTGCAATATATGAATTTTATAGATACATACTCGTAATACTAATGATAACAGGCGTCTTTCTCGTCGGCCCCCCCGGATAATGCCTATGTCAAAGGTCCAGGCTTAGTGTCTGTGTTGTAAAAAAATAATAGTCATAATAGTAATTAATTGATAATAAGCATTATAGGTCAACATCTTATTTTGTACGTTAGTACATTGTATACAATTGTAAATACAATTCAAATATAATATAATAAGTTCATTATTAATAAAAACAACAATTATAACAATAAATTAATACAAAATAAATAATCCTTCATTTATGAGCTATAAGCTCGTCCTAGTTATAAAAATGTTACTCAATAAGTCAGCGTTATATTCTTTTTTTTAATAAATAAGCTAGGAGCCTGCGTGAGTGTGTCGGGAAGCTTGTTGTAGACCGCCGGAGCCATGACATGCGTCAGCTTCGACGATTTGGTAAGTGAAGACGGAAACCCGCCAACGGAGCACTTCCCTATAGCGCTGAAATTATAAACGAAAGACGTTTAGGAAAACTCGTGGGAGGAACACGTGGGGAGGAACACGTGGGGAGGAACTCGTGGGGAGGAACACGTGGGGAGGAACTCGTGGGGAGGAACACGTGGGGAAGAACTCGTGGGGAGGAACACGAAACACGGTGTTTCACCATAACTGTTTATTCTAATCTGCTCTGACGAGTAGGTACATACACGAAGATTGAGCTTACAAAGAAAGCTCACAACTACATCATCGTATCCAACGAATAAAGAAACACCAACTTTACAGTAGACGGTTTTTTCTGATTATTTCTATGAGTTTAAAACTTTTTAATGAAATTATTTTTTTATTTGTTTTTAATACGTCCTATTTACCATTCCGAGTACTTTTTATTAATATGACACTGTGTTTTTCCTCACTTTTGTCGCTTAAGACCATGTTCCGTGTATTATTTTCTGGTTGGCTTGGTCCTAAGCGCCTAGTAACCTTTTTTCACGGAGATTTTTGTTAACGACGCTAACCTAAACGCCTTGGTGAGATTGTTCGCCCGGAGTATGCGGGGTGCTGATGATAAAATAAATATGGGCATGTGCCAAAATATTTATGTTATGTTTGGACGTGCTTCTGACTAGGTACAGCCTTAGATAAGTATTTAATAGATATAATGTAGGTATGTAAAAATAATTGTAAAAATAATACATCGGATCACCTTACATTCGTTTAAAAACAGCAAAACACGGAACGTATCGTTCCAGTGCTGCCACTTCTCTCTGGAACCAACCTCATTAAGTTTACAAAATTAATAAGCTTTTTTGATTTTACTTTAAGGGTACATCTAAGTATTAGATTAAAGGGTTGGGTGAGACTCTTCATCTTCGGACCAGGCAACACTGCATAATTAGAGTCAAACATCACTTACAGGAGTAAGTTTGTTTGAATATTTAATTATGCTCTTGTTGCCTGGTCCGAATATGATGAGCATTTGCACATTTACTCTGTAGATGTAAAAAGTCTCATGTATTCTCCTTTGAATTGTTACATAACCCAACAAAAAATACAAATTTAACATGCAACTCTAGTTGGTAGATTTAAAAGTAGTCAACATTATTTATAGAAATCTATTGTTTTTAACTAAATTACCGCAATTATTTGACCCTAATCAGTCAATATTGTTTTTCTTCGGCGTTACTTTTAAATCTTGAAGCGACTTTTGTACATTCTTTGCGGTTTTGATCTGTTCTGAGAGATCCTTTCCGAACAAATATTCTTGAGGTTTGGTTTGTAATAACGATTCCTTCATATCCTTGTTGATACAAAAAATAATCCATTACTTTCGGCCCTTGGAATCGTGATAGAAGGTATCACAAAGGAGCCGAGATGCCTGGTTAATCTTTTTTAAAAAAAAATATGACCTGTACTGTTTATACAGCCTTGCAAGGCAGAACCAAGGCATAACAAGACAGTTGAAATCAGTCTCTGACTATTTTCAATAATCTGGCCCCTTTTCTTGGAAGATTCTGGTAATGCCGCTTCAAAAAGAAGGTTGTTTTTTACCTATTTCCTCATTTTTCAGGCCATTATTAATAATCTCAATCTGCCTGTTTGATATTTTTTGTGCAACATTGCACATTTCTGTTCTGTCTGAACTTCTCCAAATATTTCTAATATACTTTCATCTAGCATTTGATCATCATCAGATTTCCTGCTCTGCTTCTCCCGAAAGATGACTCTTAAGATAATGCATCTTTTGCACTTTATCAATGGAAGAGTTTTTATGAATCAACGATACATATACGTAGATCTTTGAAGATTGTCCATTCTGCGGAGGAACCCGAAAAAGTAGGAATGGAGATCTTAGGCAATCTTACATCACTTTCAACCTTTAGTGCCGATTTAACACTTGTGATATTGCCAGCTGGCTTAAATGAGCTTAAAGCTTCTCTTAATTCAGTTTTGTAATCAATGTACGATTCTTTAATGCTTTCGTACACATCTTTCATGTACTTGCATTCATCAACCTCCTCATCGCTCAATAAGAGCTCTCTGTGCAATTCCGCAAAAACTTTCCATTTTTCTTCTACCGAATCTAAGCGCGTTTGTAGGTAAGCTTCCTTGCACAGAGGATCCTTTGGAGACTTCTTAAAATTCGCGTAACTATGCCCTCTCAATTAAAGACTTGTAGCCTATTTGGCTTTTGATTGCAGAAGAGACCGACATTTTGATAAGATTGATGGACGACAAATAGGTACACAAAATTTTAATTCTAGATTACAAAACACAACACTGCACTGACAATAATTAAATTCAGTTTCTACAAAACCAACGTTCCAACAAAATATTTACCGATGAAATTTTTCTAAGTCCAAGTTCGAAACTGTAAATTTTACAAGTGTTTCAGATTGATTAAATTCGCACCAAAATCCGGCATAGGTTCCCCGACGGTCCAAAATTTACTCACGATTTCTCACTGGCAAACCTCTGGTCACTTTACTTCCTTGAGAGAACTTCGTTCACACGTCACTGCTGCGCGCTGTCTCTGTCACTCCTGTGACAGTACCGTTACGTCTCTTTCACACGTTCCGGTTGGTCGTTACGTGTCTTCCACACGTCACGGTTGTGACGTCACGTCACGCATGCGTCTCCGCCTTGTCTCTCTTGCCGTCCACTTCTGCTCCTCGGTTGACTGCAGCCGGAGCGCACTCCAGCACGCCACCACTCTGAACAACTCAACCACCCAACACAGCTCCCTTGTTTGTACTCGGAACCGCGCGGTGCGCACCTTCAGTGGAATCCCCACTGGTTTCTAAGTGCGTTTAGTGCATAGCAAAAATGTAGGCGAATCCGACTCGATAAGGACCATGTCCGGATCCAAACCAGATTGGCTTTAAATGCTTGTAAATAAAACAAACAGAATTGGTAGAAGTAAGCAAATATTTATTTTCAGTTAACTCGACGTTGTCTTACACCCAGAACGCTTCGATGGCGCGATTCAGAAAATCTACGTCTAAGTCGCGACATCTAGTTCTGTTTACCCTCACTAAACACGAGTCCATACATTTCATACTTATTTTACGTTCAACAGCAGGAATCAGCGTTATCTTAAATTGGGAGAAGAAGAGATTGTGCAAGCGCAATTTTAGTAGCTATCGGAAGAAAGTTTCGCAGTCTCCTGAGCGAACCAGCAGAGGCAAATAGCTTCCGACTCACAGATTCGAGCTGAAGAACCCACGACATACAGCTATCCATGAAGATGCCCAAATTTTTCACCACCTATTATTGGAATAACCTATTAAGAATATTTTTTTTGTGTTTTGGGAGACTCGCGAGATCTCAGTTCGGAACCACTAATTTAACAGTGTGTTAAAATAGCTTGTATTGGAAAGTGATTAGAAATCATTCAGTTGGTTGTCAGAAATAAAAGATCATCATTTCTAATAAATAGCCTCGAAATCCCGCAAGGCCACTGCCTAAGACACTTCTTAGGCCCATAACTTTTTACGGTTCCGTACCTCAAAAGGTAAAAAAGGGAAAAGATCACTTTCTTGTCCGTCCGTCTGTCTTTCCGTGTGTCACCACTGATTTTGTCAGGAACGGGTGGACCTAGCAAGTTGAAATTTATACCAAATACTGAGGTCTATAGAACCTATTAGGTGTATAAAAATCAAGGTCCTGAATCAACACGATAAAAACATGAGCAAATTTAGATTTTCGCGAAAACTTGTAGGTACCAAAATTTACCTTAATTTTCAACTTGTTTTATTTTTCGGAATTTTCCCTTTACTTGTGCTGCTTGTACCTTGCTTTTAACCAAAATTGACAATTCTAAGTCAACCCTATAGGTTTTGGGTCGAAAACCTATATTGTAGTTCCCTATATGGTAATTTGGCAAAAAGCAAGGTCTTACAGCACAAATAAACAAAAAATTCCAAAAAATAAAAAAGTTGAACATTAAAGGGTGTCCCCATACATACATAGTTGATGCCAATTAAGATAGTCCTTTGGCATCTTAGTTTTAGCAATCTCACTTAGATACGCCAAAAGTACTGTTTCGGAGAAAATGTTCACTTTTTTCTCGTTTTTCCAACTCATAAAATGTTCATATATTTGTATGTATTTTACTTTTGAATTCGCTGGAAGCAGGTTTTCCATTGCCAATTTGGCTTCTGATCTTAAATCTGGTGGAGTACAATCAATTTCTATTTCACTCTGAACCGTTGGAACTTATTTTAATTATTAAATTTATATTTGATGGAGCGAAGCGAGATCTCTAAATCAACTTGGGCAAATCCGCGTTGTATGTATGTTTGTTTGTTTGTCCGAGGATAACTTTCGAAGCGTTTATCTGATCATCGTAAATTTTGTATATAGGTGGGTAGTGATGGCATAATGTTGGTGTGACTAGATGAGCTAACAATCTGGGGGGGAATGTTATGATATTGGGGTTCAAGAGGGGTAAAAAAAACAAAATGTCCGATCAAGCGGCACGTCTAATATATGTTTTTTGTGAGTACATGTTGGCTCCGTTTTTATTTTTAGTTTAAACCTTGTAGTTTTTAAGTTATTAGCCATAATAAAAACTGAAATTTGACAAACTTCACAGAGTACACCAGTGACACCACAGTGCTGAAATTTGGTATGCGTGTAGCTTTAGTGACACGAATATAGTAATAAGTCTAAAATCCAGAATAACTGCAATTTGTACCCCAAAAAAGAGTTTCCAATTTACATAAACTCCCGTTACCTGTAATTTGAATTAAACTGTAGGTCAAGTTATGTGGATAGTCATTTCGTGTCACTATTTTATTAGTCATTGATTAAGGCCGGCATGCACAACGATCCCTAAATGTATTTAAGGACTAAACATGTTTAAATTTTACGTATTTGTATGATTTGAAAATTCTTTAAATCATATTTAGCCACTAAATACGTTTGGGCATCGTTGCGAGAGTCGCCCTAAGAATTTTTTTTTGTGTTTCGGAACTCGCGAGATCTCAGTTCGGGGCGAACCACTAGAAATATGTAATAACAAATCAAGACAAAATTTCAGCTTGGCCGCCAATTTTTATTTAACATCTGTGCCGAAACGTAAACGCATTTATGGCTATACAGCCACGTGAACGCAATTTGTACTACTTAAACTTGTAATCTTCCGTCCAAGACTCGCTAGCAAGCAGACGTGTGTTCGATTTAAACTAAGATTTGCTCCAACCCATAAAGCAATTAGCGCACCTATTATAACAGACTTGCGGTCTAACATCCTACGATAAAAAAGTGCGACTTGTGACCTACGTGTGCACGCTCCGGCGGCAGCCACTCCACGCTAGCAGAAAGAGTGGGTCATATTATTGCATACTCGTCTCGTGCAGCGCGGCCACCCGACTGTGCTCGAATACGCCCGACAAAGTGCGAAACTGTTTACAGTAGCAACGCGAACATCGTAGAACCGGGCGGGGTACAACGCCTTTAATAAGTCACAAGCAAACTAGCTTCTAAGCGGCGAAGTTATAATAAAGTAGGCTTTAGATTACAACTGCCCTGAATTAGCGGATCATTAAGCGCACACCTAACTCTTGATGACCCGGAAAATGCAGCGCACTCCTCCCTCCTCATCAAAGAGTGTAATGTCCCACTCATCCTCAGACACTGACATCTCCAAATTCTTTATAAAAGAATCTGAAAATGTGAATGTTAGAGCATCTGTAAAGCGTACCCGCCTCGCAGGGGACGACGGACTAGACCGCTGCTCGAGCTCCCTCAGCGAAATAAAAGAAATGATCGAGTCAATGACCGAAAAGCAAAATTCAAGGCTGGATCGGCTAGAAAATAGCCTACTAGAAATAAAAAAACTCTATGGAGTTCGTATCCGGGCAAATACAAGTCATACAAGATAAAATATCAGTATTAGATGGAGAGCGCAAAAATATGAATAAACAATTGGACATTATCGACAATAAAACAGAGAATCTAGAGCGCATAGGAAGAAAAACTAGTGTAGAGATCAGAAACGTGCCGCGGAGGCAAAAAAAAAGTAAAAAAAGAGCTGTTTGATATGATGAGTAAATTAAGTAACACCATCAACTCAAAAGATAAGCCTGTCAATATAAATTAAGGGACGTATACCGTCTCCCAAGCAAACCGAACTCAACCACTTCGACTATCATAGCTGAGTTCTCAAACACACTCGGAAAGGAAGATTTTCTGCTGAAAACTAAGAAATACATCAAGAACAAGTTTGACCAGCTCAACTCAAAACACCTTGGCGTGAGTGAAATGTACCAATTCTGCTGGATCTCAAACGGGAGAGTCTTCATGCGCAAAAGGGAGAACACTCCCCATGTGCTGATCAAAAATGAGGAAACTCTTAATGAGATCAAAAATAGCATGGCCATTTCATCACCAACAATGGCCAAACTGCTGTTGACTGACTAGTTGCGAAATCCTTGTTAGTATTGTATATTCTGTTATTTTTGTGTGTGTACCGTATTGTTGTATACCCCTTCCTTGGGGGATTATGTACTCCAGGAGTATATTATGAGCGTATTTTCCAAAGTAAACCGAGTAGGTCTACAGATAAGCTATTCAATTTAGATGTACTTATTTGTTATTATGAAATTATGTACCTTCGTATTACTATTACTATTGTGTTAATCCAGTCAAACAATGCATACACTATACCAATCCACAATATACTTACTACATTCAAACAAATCCCTCTACTAACCTCAGCAAAAATCACTGCCTACGTCAGTATAGCAACATTCCGTTTTATATTGATTCATTATGGATAATATCTACATTTTGAACGATATCGATCAAACCCATTTAATACAAAATTTTGCCATTGAATACCCAGAGCATTGCTTAGAAAAACTAGGAACTACTAATAACCAGAACACGGTGATTTGCCAAAATATACGCAGTGTTCAGAAGAACATCGACAAGTTCTGTGTGCTCCTGTCTAGGATAAAATTTTCACCAGATGTAATAATCCTTACTGAATGCTGGATTAACAAGTACTCCCCTGAATTAATTCTACCAAACTACCTTTATCATTCTTCGAAACGATTACTGAACCAAAACGACGGCATTATAGTCTTTACCAAATTAGATCTTGTTATTTCAATCCAGGAACCGCCTTTTCAAGACGCTAACTGCAATACTGATATATCTGATCATCACACTGTATTGCTGGGAGTTGAAAAACTCGCAAATCTGATTAAAGAACCCTCAACCAGAAAGTACACTAAAATAAATTACGAAGGCATTGCAGAAGATTTGAATAATTTTGATCCCCTAAAACTTTATACTATAACAGATGTAATTTAAGCAGTCTTATACTTCACTAAAACCCTTAACGAATTCGTTCTGAAACACACTACCATAATATACATAAAAATTCACGAAGTCACTTTAAAACCGTGGATTACGCCTAACCTTCTAAACTGCATTCGAAATAAAGATACCCTACATCTCAAGGCTAAGAAAAATCCTAAAAATGAAACTCTACAAATAAAATATAAAAAATATAGGAATAAATGTATGTCAATTTTGCATAACCTGAAGAAAACGTACAACCAAAATCAATTAAAAAAAGCAAAAATTTGCAACCTAAATAAACAAAACAACAAAAATCACGAACTAATTATCAAATCAGAAGACAATAACTCAACATTAAATAGCGTTAACAAATATTTCACAACAGTCGGAGAAGTTTTAGAAGACCAACTAGCATCTCTTGTCAGTCCCCCCACTTCTGGCATTCCTTCAGGCTCGTTCTTTTTAGCACCAACTGATCCTATTGAGATCTCCAAAATCATAAGCTCCCTAAAAAGTATTTCAGCTTCAGGGTGGGACAATATTAGTAACTCTGTATTAAAACAAAAAGAAAAACCTTGTCCCCTCTAATTGCCTATTTGGCGAATCTGAGCATCTCCAGTGGGGAAATGCCAGATTCGTTAAAAATGGCTAACGTTACTTCTATTTACAAATCTGGCGATCCACGTGAAGCCTCAAATTGTAGACCTATATCGTTACTAACTTCTCTATCAAAAATAATAGAGAAAGTAGTCAACAAGCGCCTCCTTAACTACTGGAAAAACCGGACTTACTTTCCGAAAACCAATACGATTTTCGCAATAACAGGTCGACGGAGGACGCTGTCATAAACTTAACTGACTTCATCGTGAATAAACTTGACAAAGGACAAAAATGTATCGGCGTCTTCCTCGACCTTGCGAAAGCTTTTGATACCGTGTCTAGGCCAATACTGCTGAGAAAACTGGAGACTATGTGTTGGGTTTAAAATGCTTGATATTTGAACCACGACCCGCGTTCCCGCCAAATCATACGACTCGCAGTTCCCGCGCGCAGTCGATGGACGCAAGGCGGCCCTAGCCAATAACAGACCAGTCTGCCACCTGACACAAAAAAGAACGCGCGTACGCATCTTGAACATTGTATGCAAAAATTTAAAATTCCTCATTTCATAGCAGTGAAAACCTTCGTGATTGAGCCTATAGTGTCTGTGCACCCCTTAAAGTGAGTGTGTCCCGGGACTTGGCTGGTTAGCGGAATAAAAACGGTGAGTGTCTCATTTATCAAGTGACGAACGTTTCAATAATCATTTTGCTTCAAGCTATCGAATCGCACATTTTGGTCTTTCTCGCCAGGATTAACCAGTTACGAAATCAATACAGTTAAATATCTATTCATTTACACGTATTTATTGGTATAATTCTTAATTCAATTGTTAAATTATTGCAAAATCAGCTACCTACCTACTATTACCTACCCATTTGGGCGGACGCCATTTTTACTTCGCCGCGTTTGTGTTTCTCGTTGGTAAAATGCCTCCGAAGTTAGATTCAAAACTTGCCGAGGATGATTACGATAAATTAGTACAACCACACATAACTACAAAAGAAATGTGTTTTTTGAGGTTGCAAGCGTTATATCAGATTTCGAAAGGAATTCGTGATAAGCCTGAGTTACTCGATGAGTTCAATGCCCGCTATAGCGATTTGTCGAGTTGGCGTGAAAAATTCGAACAAAGTATTCATAATATTACGGTTTTAAAACGAAAATATTTTCCTGACTATGTTCCGTCATACAAAGAGATTGAAAGTTTCGACGAAATTTATTATTTCATTCGCGGTGTTTCTCACACTATGAACTTAGATAAAAGGCGAAATAACGATGAACATAAATCGGAAGGGGGCTGTGTTAAACCTAGGCTACCTAAATTGGAATTGTTTCCGTTTGATAGTAAGCTCGAAAACTGGCCCACGTTTCGTGATACGTTTACTAGCTTGATTCACAACAACAAACAAATAGCGAATATTGAAAAGTTTTATTATCTTTTATCGGCTGTTAGCGGGTCCGCTTTAACTATTGTTAAGTCCATGCCAGTTACATCGGATAACTATCAGATAGTGTGGAACGCTTTAGAAAAACGTTATGAAAATAGGCGCGCATTAGCGAATACCTATCTCGATAAGTTATTTAACTTCAAACCTTTGATAAAAGAATCAGTCGTGGGGCTTAATGTATTCTTACAAACATTTCAAGAAAATATTAAAGCGCTCCAGCTGCTAGATATCAAAGACTTGTCGGGTTTTCTGTTGTTCTATGTCGCACTGCGTAACCTTGACCCCGTAACTAGGCGTGAGTTAGAAAAAGGATTAGAGCAAGACGAGCTACCTACTTACGACGTATTGATAAAATTTATTGAGAGGCATGTGCGCGTTCTTGAGATGTCGGAGTGTACTACAAAATCCACTGATACTCAAAGTGTACAGTACACTCGAAGTCAGCCAAAGGTCAACCAGCCTTCTGGTTTAAATTCAAAATCACAGCGACCAACCTTGTCGTCAGCTGTTGTCAATACAGACCAGCCTGTTAAATCACAAAAATCCATGGAGTGTCTGTATTGTAAAAAGATGCATTCTATATATCGATGTATCGAATACACTGACCTGACCCCAGCGCAGCGTCTCGTCGAAATCAAACAACGCAAATTATGTGAAAACTGTTTGCGAGAACATTCTGTCGACGACTGTCCGTCTAAGGTGCTTTGTACGATCTGCAAAAAAAGGCATCACCACACACTGCACATAGATTCTGTAGCAAGTTCGAGTTCTAGTGCAATTGCATTAACGTGTGCAGCAAATGTAACAGTATTGCTCGGCACCGCAGTTATACACGTCGCAGATTGTTGGGGCCAGTACCAAACCGTACGTGCTATTATTGACAGCGGTGCGATGTCGAGCTACGTAACTCAAGACTGTGCAAAACGTCTAGGGCTGTCAAGACGTAAATGTAATTTTGAGCCCATCGGTCTAGGTGGCAATCCAGTACGGGAGTTCGGATTAACTACTTGCAAGGTTAAACCACGACACTGCACTGGTCCTATCTTGTCAACAGATGCGGTTATCGTCTCCAACATTGCAGGTAATCTACCCACAATGCCCCTCTCAAATAGAACTCTTGTTGAGTTTCAACATTTATTGTTAGCCGACCCTTCTTACTATAAGCCCGCGCCTGTCGACTTACTGATAGCCGGTGACCTGTTTCCATACATTTATGATGGTGAAAAAATTCTTCCACGCGAACCTGGCTTGCCTGTGGCAATGAGCTCCGTCTTTGGGTACGTTATTATGGGCCAGACTGAACTTAGTCGGTCGGAGCATGGTGGCACTGCCTCACCAGTCACCAATACTGGTTCGAATAATCCATTCTGTGGGTTCGCCATGAACCTCGAGCACATAATGAACTCATTTTGGGAGGTCGAAAATGTCCTGTCTGAGGGGCCAACTCGTAGTCCAGACGATGAGTTAGCGGAAAGCTTATTTGCGAAAGAGCATCGACGCGAAGATATGGGTAGGTATGTGGTCAAGTATCCATTTCGACCATCGATTGAACTCGGCGATTCAAGTCAAATGGCTACTCGTCGATTTCTCAATTTAGAGTCAAAGTTAGAGCGGGAGCCTGAGTTAAAAAGTCAATATCACAAGTTCATGCGCGAATATGAAGACCTCGGTCACATGACGTGTCTTGGTGATGTCCAGAACGTGGATTCGAAATATATCATCCCGCATTTTTGCATCATCAAGCCATCAAGTACCACGACGTCCCATCGTGTAGTATTTGACGCATCTGGGAAGACTTCAAATAATAAGTCCCTCAATTCCGTGGTATTACCGGGTCCCAAACTTCAAGCTGATATAAATCAACTTTTAATCAATTTTCGACTTAATGAAATTTGCCTATCCGCAGACGTTTGCAAAATGTATCGAATGATAGTTCTAGAGAAAAGTCAACGACCGTATCAACATATTCTATGGCGTTATTCTGTAGACCAACCGATACAAAAATATGAACTAAATACGTTGACGTATGGCGTTGCTAGTTGTCCATACTTGGCAATTAAAGTTTTGCACACCTTAGCAGATGACGAAACTGATAGGTTCCCAAACGCCGCTCCCATCTTAAAATCGGGATTCTTTATGGATGATTTATTGTGGTCTGTGGCTAGCGTAAAAGAAGCACTTGCGCTTCAACATGAGCTCTTGGAGTTATTGAAAGCTGGTGGCTTCATACTTCGAAAGTGGTCCAGCAATTGCCCACAAGTCGTTGAGCATCTTGACAAGGCACATCGCGAAACACCAGTTGCATTCGATGATGAGACCAATGTGTCCATTAAAGTGCTTGGTCTACAATGGCTGCCAGTCTTCGACGCATTTTCTTTTGCCACTACAGCGCCCAACCCAGTAATCTCAAAGAGAACAGTTTTGTCCCAAATAGGTCGTCAGTTCGATCCACTAGGTTTTGTAGCACCGTGCGTTTTCTATGCCAAGTGTTTCATGCAGGAGCTGTGGGCTCGTAAGTTAGACTGGGATCAGAGTTTACCGTCGGATCTCGCTATACAGTGGCAGACATATGTTAATGAACTTCCATTATCGTCCAACATAAAACACGACCGGCATCTCAAGGTAGTGCGCCATATCTATTGTCAAATTCTAGGTTTTTGCGATGCCTCGACTCTCGGTTACGCTGCGGTTGTTTACCTCCGATCTAAAAACGCGGACGGAGAGACTAAAGTCAGTCTAGTCATTGCTAAGTCTAAGGTTGCGCCCTTGAAGTCTGTAACCATTCCTAGACTCGAACTCATGGCTGCACATTTATTATCGAAACTTGTCAAGTACCTGCAATCCATCTTACACAAACGACTTGAAATCAATGAAACTTTGCTGTTTACCGATTCGTCTGTCGTGCTAGCCTGGCTTAACACTCCAAGCTACACGCTTAAAACTTTTGTGTCCACTAGGGTGTCCAAAATAAATGACAGTGTGCCCAGTGAGTGCTGGTATCATGTTAGCGGTGGGTCCAATCCAGCCGATATCTGTTCACGCGGTGCCTTACCATCCGCATTGCTAGCAACACCTGAATGGCTTAACGGTCCTGAATGGCTCAATCTGGACCAGTCCCAATGGCCAGTCAAGACTATGGACGAATTTCGTGATTGCAATCCACCTGAACTTAAGTGTCCCAAGACAGTTCTAGTGTCGACTGAGACTGACTTAGTCGATCCGCTTTACGATCTGACCGAAAAGCATTCAAGCTTCACCAAATTGCTCAACATTGTAGCGCGGTGCTATCAGTTTATTCACAACTGCAGATCAGTTACTCATGAACGCAGGTCCCTATCGGTCGCTGACATCAGGAAAGCTCAAGACATATTAGTAAAATCGGTTCAAAAACATCATTTTTCAAGTGACTTAGTAACGTTAGCAAAGGAAGGTATCTGCAGTCAATCCTTGCGAAAGCTCAACCCTTTCATAGATTCCAACTGTTTCCTCAGGGTGGGGACCTCTTAACGGTACCCGAACACAATCTAATAGATTTGTCCACGTCTCGATTGAATCGTTGGCAGACTGTCCAACAAATGTCACAACAATTTTGGAAATTGTGGAGGCAAGATTACTTATACACATTGCAACAACGTCAAAAGTGGTTTACTAACTGTCGCAATCTCGAAGTCGGTGATCTTGTGCTAATCAATTCTGATGCCCCGTCGCTAAGATGGCCTTTAGCCCGCGTTTCAAAATTGCATTGCGGTCCAGATGGCGTGGTACGTGTAATCAGTGTACGAAACTCAATAAACCATGAGTTTACTCGTCCAGTTTCAAAAGTCAGTCCTCTTCCGTTGGATCCAGACTCATAAAAGTTATAAATTATTATTTCCTAATAATATTTACATGTACTTACTATAAGACTTATTTCTATTATTATACAGTATACAGTCCACTAATTATCCTTAAAATTATTTTCAACTAAATTCAACAATATATAAAAAAAATATATTCATAATATATACACCTATATACTAAGATTTTATGGCATAACTCAAGGTTCAACTTACTAAAGTTCCACTATCCTGCTATCGTAACTGGGAAATCCTTGCGGATTTCGGTGGGGGGAAATGTTGGGTTTAAAATGCTTGATATTTGAACCACGACCCGCGTTCCCGCCAAATCATACGACTCGCAGTTCCCGCGCGCAGTCGATGGACGCAAGGCGGCCCTAGCCAATAACAGACCAGTCTGCCACCTGACACAAAAAAGAACGCGCTTACGCATCTTGAACATTGTATGCAAAAATTTAAAATTCCTCATTTCATAGCAGTGAAAACCTTCGTGATTGAGCCTATAGTGTCTGTGCACCCCTTAAAGTGAGTGTGTCCCGGGACTTGGCTGGTTAGCGGAATAAAAACGGTGAGTGTCTCATTTATCAAGTGACGAACGTTTCAATAATCATTTTGCTTCAAGCTATCGAATCGCACACTATGGGTATCAGAGGCATTCCACTACTATGGTTTAAATCATACCTCACTGGGCGTAAACATCGCTTCAAGTTGGAAAACCAACTAAGCGATTTCTCGGCATCTGAATTTGGAGTCCCTCAAGGGAGTGTGTTGGGCCCCACTTTGTTCCTCGCCTATATCAATAGTCTATGCTCAATAAATTTACTAAATGCTAATGTGTTCGCCTTCGCAGATGACACAGCTATCGTATTCCATAGAAATTCATGAAATGAAGTAACTCTGGCAACTCAAAATGGGTTAAGACATGTCTCGCTTTGGCTCCAGCACAATCTCTTGACTTTAAACACAGAAAAAACCAAATCCGTCCCGTTTAGTACATCAAAAAAGTCCTAAGTCGCCTAAGTCTCAAATTTCTGTAAAACTTCACCAATATCATAAAGATGTATGCGCTGAATTCTGTAGCTGCCCCACCATAGAAAAGGTACATAATATAAAACACCTCGGCATACTCATTGATGAACACCTTACATGGAAAGACCAAATTTCGACACTATGCCGAAGACTAAGAAAATTACTCCACATTTTCAAACAGATTCGAACCTTTACGGACCTGCAAACTATCAGACTAGTATATCTAGCATTGTGTCAGTCGGTCCTGTCATATTGTGTATCCTCATAAGGATCCGCATGCAAAACTCACCTGCTTCCGCTAGAACGTACACAGCGTGCCATCTTAACGCGCCGGCGAACCCTGACCGCAACTTCAATTCGGCCGCGTCAAAAACTTCGGCCTGAATAGCGCTATCCCTGTTTAGTGACGAAGTTTGGCCACGCAGAGCGACAGTGATAGCAATATAACGATTCTAAACTCAACGAGAGTTGAAACCTAGTGTTCCCTGTAGATATTTCGTGTGGTACTTTCGTATAATACTTATAACTCTTCTTCTACATAAAGCGAAGGAACCGCTTTAGTATCCGCGTATCCGCGAGAGTTGAAACCTAGTGTTCCCTGTAGATATTTCGTGTGGTACTTTCGTATAATACTTATAACTCTTCTTCTACATAAAGCGAAGGAACCGCTTTAGTATCCGCGTATCCGCGAGAGTTGAAACCTAGTGTTCCCTGTAGATATTTCGTGTGGTACTTTCGTATAATACTTATAACTCTTCTTCTACATAAAGCGAAGGAACCGCTTTAGTATCCGCGTATCCGCGAGAGTTGAAACCTAGTGTTCCCTGTAGATATTTCGTGTGGTACTTTCGTATAATACTTATAACTCTTCTTCTACATAAAGCGAAGGAACCGCTTTAGTATCCGCGTATCCGCGAGAGTTGAAACCTAGTGTTCCCTGTAGATATTTCGTGTGGTACTTTCGTATAATACTTATAACTCTTCTTCTACATAAAGCGAAGGAACCGCTTTAGTATCCGCGTATCCGCGAGAGTTGAAACCTAGTGTTCCCTGTAGATATTTCGTGTGGTACTTTCGTATAATACTTATAACTCTTCTTCTACATAAAGCGAAGGAACCGCTTTTGTATCCGCGTATCCGCGAGAGTTGAAACCTAGTGTTCCCTGTAGATAGTTCGTGTGGTACTTTCGTATAATACTTATAACTCTTCTTCTACATAAAGCGAAGGAACCGCTTTAGTATCCGCGTATCCGCGAGAGTTGAAACCTAGTGTTCCCTGTAGATATTTCGTGTGGTACTTTCGTATAATACTTATAACTCTTCTTCTACATAAAGCGAAGGAACCGCTTTAGTATCCGCGTATCCGCGAGAGTTGAAACCTAGTGTTCCCTGTAGATATTTCGTGTGGTACTTTCGTATAATACTTATAACTCTTCTTCTACATAAAGCGAAGGAACCGCTTTAGTATCCGCGTATCCGCGAGAGTTGAAACCTAGTGTTCCCTGTAGATATTTCGTGTGGTACTTTCGTATAATACTTATAACTCTTCTTCTACATAAAGCGAAGGAACCGCTTTAGTATCCGCGTATCCGCGAGAGTTGAAACCTAGTGTTCCCTGTAGATATTTCGTGTGGTACTTTCGTATAATACTTATAACTCTTCTTCTACATAAAGCGAAGGAACCGCTTTAGTATCCGCGTATCCGCGAGAGTTGAAACCTAGTGTTCCCTGTAGATATTTCGTGTGGTACTTTCGTATAATACTTATAACTCTTCTTCTACATAAAGCGAAGGAACCGCTTTAGTATCCGCGTATCCGCGAGAGTTGAAACCTAGTGTTCCCTGTAGATATTTCGTGTGGTACTTTCGTATAATACTTATAACTCTTCTTCTACATAAAGCGAAGGAACCGCTTTAGTATCCGCGTATCCGCGAGAGTTGAAACCTAGTGTTCCCTGTAGATATTTCGTGTGGTACTTTCGTATAATACTTATAACTCTTCTTCTACATAAAGCGAAGGAACCGCTTTAGTATCCGCGTATCCGCGAGAGTTGAAACCTAGTGTTCCCTGTAGATATTTCGTGTGGTACTTTCGTATAATACTTATAACTCTTCTTCTACATAAAGCGAAGGAACCGCTTTTGTATCCGCGTATCCGCGAGAGTTGAAACCTAGTGTTCCCTGTAGATATTTCGTGTGGTACTTTCGTATAATACTTATAACTCTTCTTCTACATAAAGCGAAGGAACCGCTTTTGTATCCGCGTATCCGCGAGAGTTGAAACCTAGTGTTCCCTGTAGATATTTCGTGTGGTACTTTCGTATAATACTTATAACTCTTCTTCTACATAAAGCGAAGGAACCGCTTTAGTATCCGCGTATCCGCGAGAGTTGAAACCTAGTGTTCCCTGTAGATATTTCGTGTGGTACTTTCGTATAATACTTATAACTCTTCTTCTACATAAAGCGAAGGAACCGCTTTAGTATCCGCGTATCCGCGAGAGTTGAAACCTAGTGTTCCCTGTAGATATTTCGTGTGGTACTTTCGTATAATACTTATAACTCTTCTTCTACATAAAGCGAAGGAACCGCTTTAGTATCCGCGTATCCGCGAGAGTTGAAACCTAGTGTTCCCTGTAGATAGTTCGTGTGGTACTTTCGTATAATACTTATAACTCTTCTTCTACATAAAGCGAAGGAACCGCTTTAGTATCCGCGTATCCGCGAGAGTTGAAACCTAGTGTTCCCTGTAGATAGTTCGTGTGGTACTTTCGTATAATACTTATAACTCTTCTTCTACATAAAGCGAAGGAACCGCTTTAGTATCCGCGTATCCGCGAGAGTTGAAACCTAGTGTTCCCTGTAGATATTTCGTGTGGTACTTTCGTATAATACTTATAACTCTTCTTCTACATAAAGCGAAGGAACCGCTTTTGTATCCGCGTATCCGCGAGAGTTGAAACCTAGTGTTCCCTGTAGATATTTCGTGTGGTACTTTCGTATAATACTTATAACTCTTCTTCTACATAAAGCGAAGGAACCGCTTTAGTATCCGCGTATCCGCGAGAGTTGAAACCTAGTGTTCCCTGTAGATAGTTCGTGTGGTACTTTCGTATAATACTTATAACTCTTCTTCTACATAAAGCGAAGGAACCGCTTTAGTATCCGCGTATCCGCGAGAGTTGAAACCTAGTGTTCCCTGTAGATAGTTCGTGTGGTACTTTCGTATAATACTTATAACTCTTCTTCTACATAAAGCGAAGGAACCGCTTTAGTATCCGCGTATCCGCGAGAGTTGAAACCTAGTGTTCCCTGTAGATATTTCGTGTGGTACTTTCGTATAATACTTATAACTCTTCTTCTACATAAAGCGAAGGAACCGCTTTAGTATCCGCGTATCCGCGAGAGTTGAAACCTAGTGTTCCCTGTAGATATTTCGTGTGGTACTTTCGTATAATACTTATAACTCTTCTTCTACATAAAGCGAAGGAACCGCTTTAGTATCCGCGTATCCGCGAGAGTTGAAACCTAGTGTTCCCTGTAGATATTTCGTGTGGTACTTTCGTATAATACTTATAACTCTTCTTCTACATAAAGCGAAGGAACCGCTTTAGTATCCGCGTATCCGCGAGAGTTGAAACCTAGTGTTCCCTGTAGATATTTCGTGTGGTACTTTCGTATAATACTTATAACTCTTCTTCTACATAAAGCGAAGGAACCGCTTTAGTATCCGCGTATCCGCGAGAGTTGAAACCTAGTGTTCCCTGTAGATATTTCGTGTGGTACTTTCGTATAATACTTATAACTCTTCTTCTACATAAAGCGAAGGAACCGCTTTAGTATCCGCGTATCCGCGAGAGTTGAAACCTAGTGTTCCCTGTAGATAGTTCGTGTGGTACTTTCGTATAATACTTATAACTCTTCTTCTACATAAAGCGAAGGAACCGCTTTAGTATCCGCGTATCCGCGAGAGTTGAAACCTAGTGTTCCCTGTAGATATTTCGTGTGGTACTTTCGTATAATACTTATAACTCTTCTTCTACATAAAGCGAAGGAACCGCTTTAGTATCCGCGTATCCGCGAGAGTTGAAACCTAGTGTTCCCTGTAGATATTTCGTGTGGTACTTTCGTATAATACTTATAACTCTTCTTCTACATAAAGCGAAGGAACCGCTTTAGTATCCGCGTATCCGCGAGAGTTGAAACCTAGTGTTCCCTGTAGATATTTCGTGTGGTACTTTCGTATAATACTTATAACTCTTCTTCTACATAAAGCGAAGGAACCGCTTTAGTATCCGCGTATCCGCGAGAGTTGAAACCTAGTGTTCCCTGTAGATATTTCGTGTGGTACTTTCGTATAATACTTATAACTCTTCTTCTACATAAAGCGAAGGAACCGCTTTAGTATCCGCGTATCCGCGAGAGTTGAAACCTAGTGTTCCCTGTAGATATTTCGTGTGGTACTTTCGTATAATACTTATAACTCTTCTTCTACATAAAGCGAAGGAACCGCTTTAGTATCCGCGTATCCGCGAGAGTTGAAACCTAGTGTTCCCTGTAGATATTTCGTGTGGTACTTTCGTATAATACTTATAACTCTTCTTCTACATAAAGCGAAGGAACCGCTTTAGTATCCGCGTATCCGCGAGAGTTGAAACCTAGTGTTCCCTGTAGATATTTCGTGTGGTACTTTCGTATAATACTTATAACTCTTCTTCTACATAAAGCGAAGGAACCGCTTTTGTATCCGCGTATCCGCGAGAGTTGAAACCTAGTGTTCCCTGTAGATATTTCGTGTGGTACTTTCGTATAATACTTATAACTCTTCTTCTACATAAAGCGAAGGAACCGCTTTAGTATCCGCGTATCCGCGAGAGTTGAAACCTAGTGTTCCCTGTAGATATTTCGTGTGGTACTTTCGTATAATACTTATAACTCTTCTTCTACATAAAGCGAAGGAACCGCTTTAGTATCCGCGTATCCGCGAGAGTTGAAACCTAGTGTTCCCTGTAGATATTTCGTGTGGTACTTTCGTATAATACTTATAACTCTTCTTCTACATAAAGCGAAGGAACCGCTTTAGTATCCGCGTATCCGCGAGAGTTGAAACCTAGTGTTCCCTGTAGATATTTCGTGTGGTACTTTCGTATAATACTTATAACTCTTCTTCTACATAAAGCGAAGGAACCGCTTTAGTATCCGCGTATCCGCGAGAGTTGAAACCTAGTGTTCCCTGTAGATATTTCGTGTGGTACTTTCGTATAATACTTATAACTCTTCTTCTACATAAAGCGAAGGAACCGCTTTAGTATCCGCGTATCCGCGAGAGTTGAAACCTAGTGTTCCCTGTAGATAGTTCGTGTGGTACTTTCGTATAATACTTATAACTCTTCTTCTACATAAAGCGAAGGAACCGCTTTAGTATCCGCGTATCCGCGAGAGTTGAAACCTAGTGTTCCCTGTAGATATTTCGTGTGGTACTTTCGTATAATACTTATAACTCTTCTTCTACATAAAGCGAAGGAACCGCTTTAGTATCCGCGTATCCGCGAGAGTTGAAACCTAGTGTTCCCTGTAGATATTTCGTGTGGTACTTTCGTATAATACTTATAACTCTTCTTCTACATAAAGCGAAGGAACCGCTTTAGTATCCGCGTATCCGCGAGAGTTGAAACCTAGTGTTCCCTGTAGATATTTCGTGTGGTACTTTCGTATAATACTTATAACTCTTCTTCTACATAAAGCGAAGGAACCGCTTTAGTATCCGCGTATCCGCGAGAGTTGAAACCTAGTGTTCCCTGTAGATATTTCGTGTGGTACTTTCGTATAATACTTATAACTCTTCTTCTACATAAAGCGAAGGAACCGCTTTAGTATCCGCGTATCCGCGAGAGTTGAAACCTAGTGTTCCCTGTAGATAGTTCGTGTGGTACTTTCGTATAATACTTATAACTCTTCTTCTACATAAAGCGAAGGAACCGCTTTAGTATCCGCGTATCCGCGAGAGTTGAAACCTAGTGTTCCCTGTAGATAGTTCGTGTGGTACTTTCGTATAATACTTATAACTCTTCTTCTACATAAAGCGAAGGAACCGCTTTAGTATCCGCGTATCCGCGAGAGTTGAAACCTAGTGTTCCCTGTAGATAGTTCGTGTGGTACTTTCGTATAATACTTATAACTCTTCTTCTACATAAAGCGAAGGAACCGCTTTAGTATCCGCGTATCCGCGAGAGTTGAAACCTAGTGTTCCCTGTAGATAGTTCGTGTGGTACTTTCGTATAATACTTATAACTCTTCTTCTACATAAAGCGAAGGAACCGCTTTAGTATCCGCGTATCCGCGAGAGTTGAAACCTAGTGTTCCCTGTAGATAGTTCGTGTGGTACTTTCGTATAATACTTATAACTCTTCTTCTACATAAAGCGAAGGAACCGCTTTAGTATCCGCGTATCCGCGAGAGTTGAAACCTAGTGTTCCCTGTAGATAGTTCGTGTGGTACTTTCGTATAATACTTATAACTCTTCTTCTACATAAAGCGAAGGAACCGCTTTAGTATCCGCGTATCCGCGAGAGTTGAAACCTAGTGTTCCCTGTAGATATTTCGTGTGGTACTTTCGTATAATACTTATAACTCTTCTTCTACATAAAGCGAAGGAACCGCTTTAGTATCCGCGTATCCGCGAGAGTTGAAACCTAGTGTTCCCTGTAGATATTTCGTGTGGTACTTTCGTATAATACTTATAACTCTTCTTCTACATAAAGCGAAGGAACCGCTTTAGTATCCGCGTATCCGCGAGAGTTGAAACCTAGTGTTCCCTGTAGATATTTCGTGTGGTACTTTCGTATAATACTTATAACTCTTCTTCTACATAAAGCGAAGGAACCGCTTTAGTATCCGCGTATCCGCGAGAGTTGAAACCTAGTGTTCCCTGTAGATATTTCGTGTGGTACTTTCGTATAATACTTATAACTCTTCTTCTACATAAAGCGAAGGAACCGCTTTAGTATCCGCGTATCCGCGAGAGTTGAAACCTAGTGTTCCCTGTAGATATTTCGTGTGGTACTTTCGTATAATACTTATAACTCTTCTTCTACATAAAGCGAAGGAACCGCTTTAGTATCCGCGTATCCGCGAGAGTTGAAACCTAGTGTTCCCTGTAGATATTTCGTGTGGTACTTTCGTATAATACTTATAACTCTTCTTCTACATAAAGCGAAGGAACCGCTTTAGTATCCGCGTATCCGCGAGAGTTGAAACCTAGTGTTCCCTGTAGATAGTTCGTGTGGTACTTTCGTATAATACTTATAACTCTTCTTCTACATAAAGCGAAGGAACCGCTTTAGTATCCGCGTATCCGCGAGAGTTGAAACCTAGTGTTCCCTGTAGATATTTCGTGTGGTACTTTCGTATAATACTTATAACTCTTCTTCTACATAAAGCGAAGGAACCGCTTTAGTATCCGCGTATCCGCGAGAGTTGAAACCTAGTGTTCCCTGTAGATAGTTCGTGTGGTACTTTCGTATAATACTTATAACTCTTCTTCTACATAAAGCGAAGGAACCGCTTTAGTATCCGCGTATCCGCGAGAGTTGAAACCTAGTGTTCCCTGTAGATAGTTCGTGTGGTACTTTCGTATAATACTTATAACTCTTCTTCTACATAAAGCGAAGGAACCGCTTTAGTATCCGCGTATCCGCGAGAGTTGAAACCTAGTGTTCCCTGTAGATAGTTCGTGTGGTACTTTCGTATAATACTTATAACTCTTCTTCTACATAAAGCGAAGGAACCGCTTTAGTATCCGCGTATCCGCGAGAGTTGAAACCTAGTGTTCCCTGTAGATAGTTCGTGTGGTACTTTCGTATAATACTTATAACTCTTCTTCTACATAAAGCGAAGGAACCGCTTTAGTATCCGCGTATCCGCGAGAGTTGAAACCTAGTGTTCCCTGTAGATAGTTCGTGTGGTACTTTCGTATAATACTTATAACTCTTCTTCTACATAAAGCGAAGGAACCGCTTTAGTATCCGCGTATCCGCGAGAGTTGAAACCTAGTGTTCCCTGTAGATAGTTCGTGTGGTACTTTCGTATAATACTTATAACTCTTCTTCTACATAAAGCGAAGGAACCGCTTTAGTATCCGCGTATCCGCGAGAGTTGAAACCTAGTGTTCCCTGTAGATAGTTCGTGTGGTACTTTCGTATAATACTTATAACTCTTCTTCTACATAAAGCGAAGGAACCGCTTTAGTATCCGCGTATCCGCGAGAGTTGAAACCTAGTGTTCCCTGTAGATAGTTCGTGTGGTACTTTCGTATAATACTTATAACTCTTCTTCTACATAAAGCGAAGGAACCGCTTTAGTATCCGCGTATCCGCGAGAGTTGAAACCTAGTGTTCCCTGTAGATAGTTCGTGTGGTACTTTCGTATAATACTTATAACTCTTCTTCTACATAAAGCGAAGGAACCGCTTTAGTATCCGCGTATCCGCGAGAGTTGAAACCTAGTGTTACCTGTAGATATTTCGTGTGGTACTTTCGTATAATACTTATAACTCTTCTTCTACATAAAGCGAAGGAACCGCTTTAGTATCCGCGTATCCGCGAGAGTTGAAACCTAGTGTTCCCTGTAGATATTTCGTGTGGTACTTTCGTATAATACTTATAACTCTTCTTCTACATAAAGCGAAGGAACCGCTTTAGTATCCGCGTATCCGCGAGAGTTGAAACCTAGTGTTCCCTGTAGATATTTCGTGTGGTACTTTCGTATAATACTTATAACTCTTCTTCTACATAAAGCGAAGGAACCGCTTTAGTATCCGCGTATCCGCGAGAGTTGAAACCTAGTGTTCCCTGTAGATATTTCGTGTGGTACTTTCGTATAATACTTATAACTCTTCTTCTACATAAAGCGAAGGAACCGCTTTAGTATCCGCGTATCCGCGAGAGTTGAAACCTAGTGTTCCCTGTAGATATTTCGTGTGGTACTTTCGTATAATACTTATAACTCTTCTTCTACATAAAGCGAAGGAACCGCTTTAGTATCCGCGTATCCGCGAGAGTTGAAACCTAGTGTTCCCTGTAGATATTTCGTGTGGTACTTTCGTATAATACTTATAACTCTTCTTCTACATAAAGCGAAGGAACCGCTTTAGTATCCGCGTATCCGCGAGAGTTGAAACCTAGTGTTCCCTGTAGATATTTCGTGTGGTACTTTCGTATAATACTTATAACTCTTCTTCTACATAAAGCGAAGGAACCGCTTTAGTATCCGCGTATCCGCGAGAGTTGAAACCTAGTGTTCCCTGTAGATATTTCGTGTGGTACTTTCGTATAATACTTATAACTCTTCTTCTACATAAAGCGAAGGAACCGCTTTAGTATCCGCGTATCCGCGAGAGTTGAAACCTAGTGTTCCCTGTAGATAGTTCGTGTGGTACTTTCGTATAATACTTATAACTCTTCTTCTACATAAAGCGAAGGAACCGCTTTAGTATCCGCGTATCCGCGAGAGTTGAAACCTAGTGTTCCCTGTAGATAGTTCGTGTGGTACTTTCGTATAATACTTATAACTCTTCTTCTACATAAAGCGAAGGAACCGCTTTAGTATCCGCGTATCCGCGAGAGTTGAAACCTAGTGTTCCCTGTAGATAGTTCGTGTGGTACTTTCGTATAATACTTATAACTCTTCTTCTACATAAAGCGAAGGAACCGCTTTAGTATCCGCGTATCCGCGAGAGTTGAAACCTAGTGTTCCCTGTAGATAGTTCGTGTGGTACTTTCGTATAATACTTATAACTCTTCTTCTACATAAAGCGAAGGAACCGCTTTAGTATCCGCGTATCCGCGAGAGTTGAAACCTAGTGTTCCCTGTAGATAGTTCGTGTGGTACTTTCGTATAATACTTATAACTCTTCTTCTACATAAAGCGAAGGAACCGCTTTAGTATCCGCGTATCCGCGAGAGTTGAAACCTAGTGTTCCCTGTAGATAGTTCGTGTGGTACTTTCGTATAATACTTATAACTCTTCTTCTACATAAAGCGAAGGAACCGCTTTTGATCCTTCTCAAGCATAAGAGATTATGTAGATTCGCGTAGGTTCCATATGCACGACACGAACCGTGTTCAAGCTTTGTTCTCACTAAGGAAATATATAAAAGTTAAATTGCACCCAAATTATTAAACGGCTGACAATAACGTTTGTAACAATCAGCCGTGAGCTTTCTCATATGCTGATGGAACTCAAGCTTAGGGTCAAACAAAACTCTAAGGTGTTTTACCGCCAGCCGCCTAGCCAGTAGTTGGTCATTCAGTAATACCCCGAGTTGATCGAGTGAAGCTCATAAGGTATGCTTTAAATTTTTATGAAGCAACAGGTTACAATTATCTACTTATTCGCCTGTACGTGCCACCGCTGCACCGCTCTTGTTCTCAAGGATTTTTATTTAGATTAGTGCAAGACATGAGCGGATTCCTGGAATGGCAGAACGTGCTTACAGTGCGCGGCGCGGCGCGTCATGTGTTAGAGCACTTTGACTTCATTTGATTGACCTAATTCCGTTTTGGCGATTGCGCGAGGGGCGAGGGGCGAGAGGCGCGAGGCGGTGGGCGCGGACGTGGGACGCAGCCGGTTCTATTGCATATGTTGGAGTTCGTGTAAACAATGACGTCGCGCGGCAACCGCCCGCCGACACTCGACATGCCACTGATTATGCATCTGCTCACCTGCACGCACCGAGCTCCACTCGGCAGCGTCGACGTCGGCTCCGAGGGAGCGCGCTCGGTCAACGCGGAGAAGAGAAAGGAGGAGTACTGACCGGCACTTCGCATGAGTCGGTCGAACGACTGCCCCCAGCTCTGGATCTCCTCCAGGGTCGGCCTGAAACGTCACCAACGCGCACTATCAGGACTCCGCCCATTAACCACATAGGTACATGTCACCTAACGCAAAACATATCCACCTAATAATAAGTTGAAAGCAAGTTAATGGTTTTGAGTATGTACATATGTAGATCGAGCAGAGATAGTGGTACGCGCGATGTGGGTATAGTAGGTATAGTAGGTATAGTAGGTATAGTAGGTATAGTAGGTATAGTAGGTATAGTAGGTATAGTAGGTATAGTAGGTATAGTAGGTATAGTAGGTATAGTAGGTATAGTAGGTATAGTAGGTATAGTAGGTATAGTAGGTATAGTAGGTATAGTAGGTATAGTAGGTATAGTAGGTATAGTAGGTATAGTAGGTATAGTAGGTATAGTAGGTATAGTAGGTATAGTAGGTATAGTAGGTATAGTAGGTATAGTAGGTATAGTAGGTATAGTAGGTATAGTAGGTATAGTAGGTATAGTAGGTATAGTAGGTATAGTAGGTATAGTAGGTATAGTAGGTATAGTAGGTATAGTAGGTATAGTAGGTATAGTAGGTATAGTAGGTATAGTAGGTATAGTAGGTATAGTAGGTATAGTAGGTATAGTAGGTATAGTAGGTATAGTAGGTATAGTAGGTATAGTAGGTATAGTAGGTATAGTAGGTATAGTAGGTATAGTAGGTATAGTAGGTATAGTAGGTATAGTAGGTATAGTAGGTATAGTAGGTATAGTAGGTATAGTAGGTATAGTAGGTATAGTAGGTATAGTAGGTATAGTAGGTATAGTAGGTATAGTAGGTATAGTAGGTATAGTAGGTATAGTCTGGTACTCACGGCGCGTCCGTGTCGGCGAGCAGCGGCTCCTGCGGGCCGGGCTCGGCGGGCTTCTTGCCGCGCGCGCGCCCGCCCTCCGAGCCGCGCGCCGCCAGGCTGCAACAAACAACATCAGACACATGAACACACTAACGAACATTCAGCCGCTCTACTGCAGAACCCCGCCGCGGACACCACATCATAAAGTACCTGAAAGTGTTGCTACATAATCCGCATTTTGTGTAATAAAGTCACACCAATAATATTCTCGTCCATAATGGCTGGCCTCTAATGTGTACGGCGACGCCGTTGTCAGGTAAGTAGGGACTTACGTGCATCGCTAGGAGCATGCTCTGTCTGCGATGCACATTTTTGCGTTATCAACTTGAGCCATACATAAATGGCATCTGCCTATTCCGAGCGTACTGTACTAGCTTCTGCACGAGCATCATGTGGGTTAGTTATACGCAAAAACAGTACAATGCCCTACGCGTACAGTATAACAACGCGTTCAGGGTGCTGGTGGGGCTGCCCCGGTTCTGCAGCGCGTCGGGGATGTTTGCCGAGGCGCGAGTGGACTGTTTTTACAGCACCATGTGCAAGCGGTGCACATCCCTGGGGCGCAGAATTCGTGCCAGCTCCAACGGTATACTGAATGCGTTCTCAAACAGGTTCGACTGTGAGCATCTAAGCCATTGTTGTATGGTAGTTGTGCAGTACGTGCACTAGCTAGATGGTCGCGTACTTACCGCATACACTGTACTTCTTATTCTTATATTATTATGTTTGTTTGTTATAGATAGATAGATGCGTAAAGTAGCACGCAGTAGGTACTATTTGACATGTTTATTATTATTTTACTAACAATTATGGATCTTTGTGATCCAAAAAAAAAAGTTTTAGCTTAATAAAGATGTAAAGCCCCATGTGCGTGTAATTTGACCGGCACCCATACCCTTCATGCCACGGTGATCGTACTTCCTGAAGCGAGCGAGAGTTTCACAAAGAACTCTACTACTAGTTCGTAGTTTCGACATAATATTGAGATGAAGGTAGACAGTTCGACTTGCTGCGACAGAGGGCAAAAGTGACACTCGAACTATGAGTTACTTGAATACTCACAGAGCTACTTAGGTATATATATACTCGTATATATCGCAAACAAAAGTGAATACAAGGTTTTTAAGGACGCTGGTAAATGTTCCTATAATACTAAATAGCTATATAACCCTAAACGGCTTGAACGGTGTTATGAAATGTATAGCTATAAAGCTATAAAGCTTTTTAATAACTTGCCTATCGTCTATAAAACCATGTACAGTTCATTTGAGTTCAAAATTAAATTGAAGGAATTCTTGTTGAAAAAGTGTTTCTACTCCATAGACGAATACTACTAATTTTTTTTTTTTTTTATTTATTTTTGTTCATAAAACCATTAACCAATTGTATTTGAAACTACGTTATACATTAAATTATACTAACTATACATTAAAATTTTTAAAATAATCATCATTAAGTACAAAAACAATCAATAAACCGACACAATTCAAAACACAAGTCACATTAAAAATCACAAAAACAGCACTTAGGTTAAAAAGTCAAGTTAAAAAAAATGAAAAATGTCATAAATTAATTGAATAAATAAATCATTTTGAATTGCATTGTGACTTGAAATCATCCACTGAATAAAAACACCCTTCCAGCAAAAGCTTTTTTAGCCTAGTCTTAAATATGATTGGACTATCAATAATTTTCATGTCAATGGAGAGAGAGTTGTATAAAATAACTGCTTGATACCGAGAACCATGCATCGCTACATATAATTTTAGACATAGTGGAGCATCAAGATCTTTCCTTCTTGTGCTCAATCTTAGCACTTTTTTTCCGATGCCTCATACTTATGTGGATGCCGGACAACATCCATAAGAACTACTAATATGTAGAGGCTAGGCAGTGTCAAAATTTGTAGGCTCTGAAAATGATCGTTACATGTTTCCCGCGGAGGTATCCGCACCATGGTACGAATACCACGCTTTTGTAACACGAATGCCCTGTTAATATTATATTCGTAATTATTTCCCCAAAATTTTACACAATATCTCAACTTAGACTCCACCAGTGCGTAGTAAACTGTTTGAAGTTGCTCAAGCGTCACCTCATCTCTTAAGCTTCTTATAGCATAGCAGGCTGAACTTATTGAGTTCTCAAAGACAAATCACATAATATTTGACGCAATTTTTTTTATTTCTAGTTTAGTTTTTTTTTTATTTTGACATTGTAATAATTTTTAAACTTTATATTTGAACTATCCATACCATTTAGTATTAAGAATTTATTTGACATGTTATTAATCATTATTATTGTTTTCCGTTGACATACAATTTATTATTAGTATCATTTTTCGTTGACATGACGTTATATCATAATGTATTTTTATTTTTTTACTGGTTATTAATTATAATTTTCTATTATGTATTTACCAAAACCGTTGTTCTTCCGCTTTAATCACGTATTTGTAAAGATTTCCTAACTGTAGAATGAAAAAAGTTCCGACACAATATTTTATTGTTTGAGAATAAATAAATGAAATGAAATATAAATCTGGGACATTTGCTTGCCGACGAGCCAGATAATGATTATTATAAATACGGGATTTAACACGTACCGTCATATCGGTGTTTCGACCGACAATGTTTCGGTTCAATTCGTGAACAATCAGGGTGAGTGCGATCCGCTCCGAATAACGTCTCGCCTCGCACTGCGCGCCGCTGCCCTCCGCGAGCGAATGGACGGGCGGGGTGGTGGGGATTGGGTCAACGAAGGCACAGCGTGTTGACCGGCTGTGTCATCATCATTATCATCACTGCTGCTCTCTTCAGTAGTTCTTGGTACAGGCAAACACACAACACTAACTATGTTTCTACCAGGTTCACTCACTCTTCTATCACTTTTTTTTATACTACTTATATGGCAAACGAGCATGCAGTCCACCAGATGTTAAGTGGCTACTGCAGCCCATGGATATCCACATACAATTCAAAACAAGGTATTATGTTGTCTTGATCTCTATGTAGATACGTTGCCATACTATAGGACTTAGCTGTTATGCCTATGTGCCAGTAATTACAGTAACATACCATTACCATCTAACCGGAACACAGCAGCACAAGTACTGCTATTTGGCGGCAGATAAAGGTAAGGCGGTGGCACTTGCATCATGAAGACATGGTCTCCAGGCTGGCGGTAGAACCCATCCTCTATCCCTGTTAAAGTTCGGCACACGACTTATTTCTATCGCCTCTTGTGAGGAACGAAAAACTTCTCTATCACTAACACCCGGGCCTTATCGAAACGTATGTAGTGCGTCGAATCAGAATCTAGGGAATGTTCTAATAATGAATGTGTTCGATAAGATGGTACGTGATAAATCCCGTATTTATAATAATGATTGAAATCAATCACGAAAGTTTTCTGAGCCAGATATTGAGAGGGAGCGTAGGGCATTTGCGGTCCGATGTAACATGTTGACCCGCAGGTTGACCCGTTGTACTGAACAAATCAGAGGTCTTACACGGGAAGTCTGCGGATCCAACATATCAAAGTATCATTAATTGGAGGTCCTACGCATCCAATATAAGATCATCTTCCGGATGATGTTACGGTTGCCTCAATCCTGCAGTGCATCATGGTTACCCATTATGATATAGGCGGCTTTCGCGCCATCTTGCGCAAACTGCATCGCTGATGAACAAAGTTTGGAAGAGTTGCAACAGCATCCTGATGACGGTGGCTGAGCGTTGGACTTCTCGGCTCTGGAAGTGCCGCGTGCTTAAGGTGAATAATTTCTTCAATTAGTCATCCAAGGCACAAAATGGTAGTTTCTATTTTATTCTTATTAGTACAGTACAGTACAGTACAGTACAGTACAGTACAGTACAGTACAGTACAGTACAGTACAGTACAGTACAGTACAGTACAGTACAGAACAGTACAGTACAGTACAGTACAGTACAGTACAGTACAGTACAGTACAGTACAGTACAGTACAGTACAGTACAGTACAGTACAGTACAGTACAGTACAGTACAGTACAGTACAGTACAGTACAGTACAGTACAGTACAGTACAGTACAGTACAGTACAGTACAGTACAGTACAGTACAGTACAGTACAGTACAGTACAGTACAGTACAGGTACAGTACAGTACAGTACAGTACAGTACAGTACAGTACAGTACAGTACAGTACAGTACAGTACAGTACAGTACAGTACAGTACAGTACAGTACAGTACAGTACAGTACAGTACAGTACAGTACAGTACAGTACAGTACAGTACAGTACAGTACAGTACAGTACAGTACAGTACAGTACAGTACAGTACAGTACAGTACAGTACAGTACAGTACAGTACAGTACAGTAAGGTACAGTACAGTACAGTACAGTACAGTACAGTACAGTACAGTACAGTACAGTACAGTAAGGTACAGTACAGTACAGTACAGTACAGTACAGTACAGTACAGTACAGTACAGTACAGTACAGTACAGTACAGACAAAATAAAACAGAAGGTAATAAAATAAAATAAAAGATTGAAATAGATATTAAAAATAACATTATGAAAATGGTAGGTAAAAAAATAAAAAACAGAAATACACAGAAAAAAAATACCTATAAAAACACAGAAAGGCATAAAAACAACAGAATTAGAAACGGTCGTTATAGGCAGGTACCTAACAAGAGGCACATAAATACGTAGCCGCTAAAAGGTTCTTTACTGTGTGGTGTCCCAAACAGGACCAGTCTCAGCTTTGTGTTGGTCCACGCTTACGCACTAAGTGCAGACCAACGCTGGTTTTCAAACTGAGCCTGTTATAGTGACCTCACGACCAGAGGGAGGCACCGAAGAAACATGAAAAACAGGCATTAGTAAAATACATACATAAAAGTAACTATGTATAAACAACTAAATAATATACCTGTTTTATATTTTATTTTCTGTGTTTTAGTTTTAAATACATATGGGCTTTATAGTTGAGTGTGTTTGTTCGGTGACGCTCTGCGATACTGCGCTGTGTCCGCGGATTATTGTTCGGTGACGCGCCGCGATACCGCGCTGTGTCCGCAGATTATTGTTCGGTGACGCGCTGCGATACCGCGCTGTGGCCGCGGATTATTGTTCGGTGACACGCCGCGATACCGCGCTGTGTCTGCGTATTATTGTTCGGTGACGCGCTGCGATACCGCTCTGTGTCCGCGGATTATTGTTCGGTGACGCGCCGCGATACCGCGCGGTGTCCGCGGATTATTGTTCGGTGATGCGCTGCGATACCGCGCTGTGTTCGCAAATTATTGTTCGGTGACGCGCTGCGATACCACGCTGTGGCCGCGGATTATTGTTCGGTGACGCGCCGCGATACCGCGCTGTGTCCGCGGATTATTGTTCGGTGACGCACTGCAATACCGCGCTGTGTCCGCGGATTATTGTTCGGTGACGCGCCGCGATACCGCGCTCTGTCCGCGGATTATTGTTCCGTGACGCGCTGCGATACCGCGCTGTGTCCGCGGATTATTGTTCGGTGACGCGCCGCGATACCGCGCTGTGTCCGCGGATTATTGTTCGGTGACGCGCCGCGATACCGCGCTGTGTCCGCGGATTATTGTTCGGTGACGCGCCGCGATACCGCGCTGTGTCCGCGGATTAGTGTTCGGTGACGCGCCGCGATACCGCGCTGTGTCCGCGGATTAGTGTTCGGTGACGCGCCGCGATACCGCGCTGTGTCCGCGGATTATTGTTCGGTGACGCGCCGCGATACCGCGCTGTGTCCGCGGATTATTGTTCGGTGACGCACCGCGATACCGCGCTGTGTCCGCGTATTAGTGTTCGGTGACGCGCCGCGATACCGCGCTGTGTCCGAGGATTCTTTTTAATTAGGTTTTCTGAAAATACTATAAAGTTACCTCAACACTTTTTTGATATTAAAGTCCGTTTACAAAATATAAGTGGCTATTCTGTTGGCAGGTGTGTGTCCCTCCCTACCAGCAAAACTGCGATTCCTTTATACCTAACAAGTACACACAATGTAGTACGAGTACATAATACTGATAATAAATAAATATTGCTGGATATTTCACAAACGCTATCTAGCCCCAAACTAAGCAGAGCTATGGGAACCAGAAAACTCATAGATTACTTATATACTTTTATTTGTAAATACATACTTATAATATATTGAAAAACATCCACTCGAAACAAATATCTGTAGATCATGCAAACATTTGTTCCGCAGCGGGAATCGAACCCGCTACCTCCTGCGTCTCAGCCGGCTGTGCGCCCACTGCGCCACGGAGGTCGTCACTGATGTTTTTGTTAAGAGAATAATGACAGCTGCGTCGACTTTATTTATTTACGAGCTGTGGTGTAGTCTTAACTTATGTCTGTAATTGTGTTTGTAAACATTAATACAAAATAAAACGCAAAATTAATTTTATATTTTTAAATGAATAATCCGGAAAAATTACGGAACCCTTGGGGAAAAAACATCTTTCGTGTCTATATAAAAATACTATATACGCTGTTGGCGTCCCTATTTGTGAATAAATAACCCTTCACGCGCGTGCACGGCTCCCATCCACGCTTCTATTGTACCATACTAGTCACGTACCTACCACGCTTCTATTGTACCATACTAGTCACGTACCTACCACGCTTCTATTGTACCATACTAGTCACGTACCTACCACGCTTCTATTGTACCATACTAGTCACGTACCTACCACGCTTCTATTGTACCATACTAGTCACGTACCTACCACGCTTCTATTGTACCATACTAGTCACGTACCTACCACGCTTCTATTGTACCATACTAGTCACGTACCTACCACGCTTCTATTGTACCATACTAGTCACGTACCTACCACGCTTCTATTGTACCATACTAGTCACGTACCTACCACGCTTCTATTGTACCATACTAGTCACGTACCTACCACGCTTCTATTGTACCATACTAGTCACGTACCTACCACGCTTCTATTGTACCATACTAGTCACGTACCTACCACGCTTCTATTGTACCATACTAGTCACGTACCTACCACGCTTCTATTGTACCATACTAGTCACGTACCTACCACGCTTCTATTGTACCATACTAGTCACGTACCTACCACGCTTCTATTGTACCATACTAGTCACGTACCTACCACGCTTCTATTGTACCATACTAGTCACGTACCTACCACGCTTCTATTGTACCATACTAGTCACGTACCTACCACGCTTCTATTGTACCTTACTAGTCACGTACCTACCACGCTTCTATTGTACCATACTAGTCACGTACCTACCACGCTTCTATTGTACCATACTAGTCACGTACCTACCACGCTTCTATTGTACCATACTAGTCACGCACCTACCACGCTTCTATTGTACCATACTAGTCACGTACCTACCACGCTTCTATTGTACCATACTAGTCACGCACCTACCACGCTTCTATTGTACCATACTAGTCACGCACCTACCACGCTTCTATTGTACCATACTAGTCACGTACCTACCACGCTTCTATTGTACCATACTAGTCACGCACCTACCACGCTTCTATTGTACCATACTAGTCACGTACCTACCACGCTTCTATTGTACCATACTAGTCACGCACCTACCACGCTTCTATTGTACCATACTAGTCACGTACCTACCACGCTTCTATTGTACCATACTAGTCACGTACCTACCACGCTTCTATTGTACCATACTAGTCACGCACCTACCACGCTTCTATTGTACCATACTAGTCACGTACCTACCACGCTTCTATTGTACCATACTAGTCACGTACCTACCACGCTTCTATTGTACCATACTAGTCACGTACCTACCACGCTTCTATTGTACCATACTAGTCACGCACCTACCACGCTTCTATTGTACCATACTAGTCACGTACCTACCACGCTTCTATTGTACCATACTAGTCACGCACCTACCACGCTTCTATTGTACCATACTAGTCACGTACCTACCACGCTTCTATTGTACCATACTAGTCACGTACCTAC
Organism: Philereme vetulata; assembly: GCA_918857605.2. NCBI lineage: Eukaryota > Metazoa > Arthropoda > Insecta > Lepidoptera > Geometridae > Philereme > Philereme vetulata. The sequence goes on along the minus strand of OU975431.1, from coordinate 13,340,177 downwards.
CACGCTTCTATTGTACCATACTAGTCACGTACCTACCACGCTTCTATTGTACCATACTAGTCACGCACCTACCACGCTTCTATTGTACCATACTAGTCACGCACCTACCACGCTTCTATTGTACCATACTAGTCACGCACCTACCACGCTTCTATTGTACCATACTAGTCACGCACCTACCACGCTTCTATTGTACCATACTAGTCACGCACCTACCACGCTTCTATTGTACCATACTAGTCACGTACCTACCACGCTTCTATTGTACCATACTAGTCACGTACCTACCACGCTTCTATTGTACCATACTAGTCACGCACCTACCACGCTTCTATTGTACCATACTAGTCACGTACCTACCACGCTTCTATTGTACCATACTAGTCACGTACCTACCACGCTTCTATTGTACCATACTAGTCACGTACCTACCACGCTTCTATTGTACCATACTAGTCACGTACCTACCACGCTTCTATTGTACCATACTAGTCACGTACCTACCACGCTTCTATTGTACCATACTAGTCACGTACCTACCACGCTTCTATTGTACCATACTAGTCACGCACCTACCACGCTTCTATTGTACCATACTAGTCACGCACCTACCACGCTTCTATTGTACCATACTAGTCACGTACCTACCACGCTTCTATTGTACCATACTAGTCACGCACCTACCACGCTTCTATTGTACCATACTAGTCACGTACCTACCACGCTTCTATTGTACCATACTAGTCACGTACCTACCACGCTTCTATTGTACCATACTAGTCACGTACCTACCACGCTTCTATTGTACCATACTAGTCACGTACCTACCACGCTTCTATTGTACCATACTAGTCACGTACCTACCACGCTTCTATTGTACCATACTAGTCACGCACCTACCACGCTTCTATTGTACCATACTAGTCACGTACCTACCACGCTTCTATTGTACCATACTAGTCACGTACCTACCACGCTTCTATTGTACCATACTAGTCACGTACCTACCACGCTTCTATTGTACCATACTAGTCACGTACCTACCACGCTTCTATTGTACCATACTAGTCACGTACCTACCACGCTTCTATTGTACCATACTAGTCACGTACCTACCACGCTTCTATTGTACCATACTAGTCACGTACCTACCACGCTTCTATTGTACCATACTAGTCACGCACCTACCACGCTTCTATTGTACCATACTAGTCACGTACCTACCACGCTTCTATTGTACCATACTAGTCACGTACCTACCACGCTTCTATTGTACCATACTAGTCACGTACCTACCACGCTTCTATTGTACCATACTAGTCACGTACCTACCACGCTTCTATTGTACCATACTAGTCACGCACCTACCACGCTTCTATTGTACCATACTAGTCACGTACCTACCACGCTTCTATTGTACCATACTAGTCACGTACCTACCACGCTTCTATTGTACCATACTAGTCACGCACCTACCACGCTTCTATTGTACCATACTAGTCACGTACCTACCACGCTTCTATTGTACCATACTAGTCACGTACCTACCACGCTTCTATTGTACCATACTAGTCACGTACCTACCACGCTTCTATTGTACCATACTAGTCACGTACCTACCACGCTTCTATTGTACCATACTAGTCACGTACCTACCACGCTTCTATTGTACCATACTAGTCACGTACCTACCACGCTTCTATTGTACCATACTAGTCACGTACCTACCACGCTTCTATTGTACCATACTAGTCACGCACCTACCACGCTTCTATTGTACCATACTAGTCACGTACCTACCACGCTTCTATTGTACCATACTAGTCACGTACCTACCACGCTTCTATTGTACCATACTAGTCACGTACCTACCACGCTTCTATTGTACCATACTAGTCACGCACCTACCACGCTTCTATTGTACCATACTAGTCACGTACCTACCACGCTTCTATTGTACCATACTAGTCACGTACCTACCACGCTTCTATTGTACCATACTAGTCACGTACCTACCACGCTTCTATTGTACCATACTAGTCACGTACCTACCACGCTTCTATTGTACCATACTAGTCACGCACCTACCACGCTTCTATTGTACCATACTAGTCACGTACCTACCACGCTTCTATTGTACCATACTAGTCACGCACCTACCACGCTTCTATTGTACCATACTAGTCACGTACCTACCACGCTTCTATTGTACCATACTAGTCACGTACCTACCACGCTTCTATTGTACCATACTAGTCACGCACCTACCACGCTTCTATTGTACCATACTAGTCACGTACCTACCACGCTTCTATTGTACCATACTAGTCACGCACCTACCACGCTTCTATTGTACCATACTAGTCACGTACCTACCACGCTTCTATTGTACCATACTAGTCACGTACCTACCACGCTTCTATTGTACCATACTAGTCACGCACCTACCACGCTTCTATTGTACCATACTAGTCACGTACCTACCACGCTTCTATTGTACCATACTAGTCACGTACCTACCACGCTTCTATTGTACCATACTAGTCACGTACCTACCACGCTTCTATTGTACCATACTAGTCACGTACCTACCACGCTTCTATTGTACCATACTAGTCACGTACCTACCACGCTTCTATTGTACCATACTAGTCACGCACCTACCACGCTTCTATTGTACCATACTAGTCACGTACCTACCACGCTTCTATTGTACCATACTAGTCACGTACCTACCACGCTTCTATTGTACCATACTAGTCACGTACCTACCACGCTTCTATTGTACCATACTAGTCACGTACCTACCACGCTTCTATTGTACCATACTAGTCACGTACCTACCACGCTTCTATTGTACCATACTAGTCACGCACCTACCACGCTTCTATTGTACCATACTAGTCACGTACCTACCACGCTTCTATTGTACCATACTAGTCACGTACCTACCACGCTTCTATTGTACCATACTAGTCACGTACCTACCACGCTTCTATTGTACCATACTAGTCACGTACCTACCACGCTTCTATTGTACCATACTAGTCACGTACCTACCACGCTTCTATTGTACCATACTAGTCACGTACCTACCACGCTTCTATTGTACCATACTAGTCACGTACCTACCACGCTTCTATTGTACCATACTAGTCACGTACCTACCACGCTTCTATTGTACCATACTAGTCACGCACCTACCACGCTTCTATTGTACCATACTAGTCACGGACCTACCACGCTTCTATTGTACCATACTAGTCACGTACCTACCACGCTTCTATTGTACCATACTAGTCACGCACCTACCACGCTTCTATTGTACCATACTAGTCACGTACCTACCACGCTTCTATTGTACCATACTAGTCACGTACCTACCACGCTTCTATTGTACCATACTAGTCACGTACCTACCACGCTTCTATTGTACCATACTAGTCACGCACCTACCACGCTTCTATTGTACCATACTAGTCACGTACCTACCACGCTTCTATTGTACCATACTAGTCACGTACCTACCACGCTTCTATTGTACCATACTAGTCACGTACCTACCACGCTTCTATTGTACCATACTAGTCACGTACCTACCACGCTTCTATTGTACCATACTAGTCACGTACCTACCACGCTTCTATTGTACCATACTAGTCACGTACCTACCACGCTTCTATTGTACCATACTAGTCACGTACCTACCACGCTTCTATTGTACCATACTAGTCACGCACCTACCACGCTTCTATTGTACCATACTAGTCACGTACCTACCACGCTTCTATTGTACCATACTAGTCACGCACCTACCACGCTTCTATTGTACCATACTAGTCACGCACCTACCACGCTTCTATTGTACCATACTAGTCACGCACCTACCACGCTTCTATTGTACCATACTAGTCACGTACCTACCACGCTTCTATTGTACCATACTAGTCACGTACCTACCACGCTTCTATTGTACCATACTAGTCACGTACCTACCACGCTTCTATTGTACCATACTAGTCACGTACCTACCACGCTTCTATTGTACCATACTAGTCACGCACCTACCACGCTTCTATTGTACCATACTAGTCACGCACCTACCACGCTTCTATTGTACCATACTAGTCACGCACCTACCACGCTTCTATTGTACCATACTAGTCACGTACCTACCACGCTTCTATTGTACCATACTAGTCACGCACCTACCACGCTTCTATTGTACCATACTAGTCACGCACCTACCACGCTTCTATTGTACCATACTAGTCACGCACCTACCACGCTTCTATTGTACCATACTAGTCACGCACCTACCACGCTTCTATTGTACCATACTAGTCACGCACCTACCACGCTTCTATTGTACCATACTAGTCACGCACCTACCACGCTTCTATTGTACCATACTAGTCACGCACCTACCACGCTTCTATTGTACCATACTAGTCACGCACCTACCACGCTTCTATTGTACCATACTAGTCACGCACCTACCACGCTTCTATTGTACCATACTAGTCACGCACCTACCACGCTTCTATTGTACCATACTAGTCACGCACCTACCACGCTTCTATTGTACCATACTAGTCACGTACCTACCACGCTTCTATTGTACCATACTAGTCACGTACCTACCACGCTTCTATTGTACCATACTAGTCACGCACCTACCACGCTTCTATTGTACCATACTAGTCACGTACCTACCACGCTTCTATTGTACCATACTAGTCACGCACCTACCACGCTTCTATTGTACCATACTAGTCACGCACCTACCACGCTTCTATTGTACCATACTAGTCACGCACCTACCACGCTTCTATTGTACCATACTAGTCACGTACCTACCACGCTTCTATTGTACCATACTAGTCACGCACCTACCACGCTTCTATTGTACCATACTAGTCACGTACCTACCACGCTTCTATTGTACCATACTAGTCACGTACCTACCACGCTTCTATTGTACCATACTAGTCACGTACCTACCACGCTTCTATTGTACCATACTAGTCACGTACCTACCACGCTTCTATTGTACCATACTAGTCACGCACCTACCACGCTTCTATTGTACCATACTAGTCACGGACCTACCACGCTTCTATTGTACCATACTAGTCACGTACCTACCACGCTTCTATTGTACCATACTAGTCACGTACCTACCACGCTTCTATTGTACCATACTAGTCACGTACCTACCACGCTTCTATTGTACCATACTAGTCACGTACCTACCACGCTTCTATTGTACCATACTAGTCACGTACCTACCACGCTTCTATTGTACCATACTAGTCACGTACCTACCACGCTTCTATTGTACCATACTAGTCACGTACCTACCACGCTTCTATTGTACCATACTAGTCACGCACCTACCACGCTTCTATTGTACCATACTAGTCACGTACCTACCACGCTTCTATTGTACCATACTAGTCACGTACCTACCACGCTTCTATTGTACCATACTAGTCACGTACCTACCACGCTTCTATTGTACCATACTAGTCACGTACCTACCACGCTTCTATTGTACCATACTAGTCACGTACCTACCACGCTTCTATTGTACCATACTAGTCACGTACCTACCACGCTTCTATTGTACCATACTAGTCACGCACCTACCACGCTTCTATTGTACCATACTAGTCACGTACCTACCACGCTTCTATTGTACCATACTAGTCACGTACCTACCACGCTTCTATTGTACCATACTAGTCACGCACCTACCACGCTTCTATTGTACCATACTAGTCACGTACCTACCACGCTTCTATTGTACCATACTAGTCACGCACCTACCACGCTTCTATTGTACCATACTAGTCACGTACCTACCACGCTTCTATTGTACCATACTAGTCACGTACCTACCACGCTTCTATTGTACCATACTAGTCACGTACCTACCACGCTTCTATTGTACCATACTAGTCACGTACCTACCACGCTTCTATTGTACCATACTAGTCACGTACCTACCACGCTTCTATTGTACCATACTAGTCACGTACCTACCACGCTTCTATTGTACCATACTAGTCACGTACCTACCACGCTTCTATTGTACCATACTAGTCACGTACCTACCACGCTTCTATTGTACCATACTAGTCACGTACCTACCACGCTTCTGGCGAATTATTATTTTAAATAGTTTCATGGATTAATTAACTGAGTAAGTAATTATAAATTATCTTAGGTTTAAACTTTCAACAATTCTCATTTTTTTTAATTGATTGGTAAAAAAATTAATCAAAATCGGTTTATAGTTTTTGTATAGCACTACTCGTACGGCGAACCAACATGAGGGTTAACTTGCAAAAAGAAAGGTCCCAAGCCCATCTTCGCAAATCTAAACCTTACGCCTTCTATGCACATTCCACATTGCACAAACATTCACTGGAAAATAATGTTTTTTCACATTAAGTTCTGTGTTCGTCTGTGTACAGATTGATCTATACCTAGCTGCTGTGCAATCAACAATCGAATAATTATTTCCATTGGTCCTTTGGCATTGTTTACTTACCAGTTAGTCCTGTAACAACACGAAACATCGGCTTACAACTCACAAACTGACCACTTCATGTACCAACTTATAGTTATGGTGTACGCGCGGCGGAACTCACCACGAGGAGCAGGAGCAGCAGCAGCACCAGCAGCACCAGCTGAAGGGCAGCTTGGCGCCCGGCGGCGGCGCAGCGGCGGCGGCGGGCCGGCAGCCGCGCGCCAACGCTGCCAGGCTGCACATCTGCAACGCACGCACCGCACCGTCACCGCTTGCTTCAAACTTTAATGTCAAAGCTTAGTGTAAGCAGGCCCGCACTCGCACCCGCACCCACTCCCCGCTCGCGGAAGTCCACGCGGGAACTCTCCTAGATAAACAACGTGCCGAGGGTAGTAGGTGAGGGTCGAGCAGAGTGCGCGGGCGCGCTAAGAATAGCGCGTCCTCGCGCACCACGAGCAGCGGCGATGCGGCGGCAGCTTACGATCTCATCGTGAGACGCGCTGGGGGAAGTCGACATAGTCGGGCGCGGTCGGCGCATGCGCGCGCGTGGAGCGGGCGGCTCGCCGGCACGCCGCTAGCGGCGCTGGCGGGGGCGCGGCATGCGGCGAGCGCGCACCGGCGGCGGCGGCGGCGGCGGCGGAGGCTGCACGGGCGAGGGCCGCGGTCGAGGCGCGACTGGCGGCGTGCGAGCGAGTGAGCTCCCCCGCGCGCCGCCCCCCCCCCCCCCCTTCCGCGCATGCGCCTCCGCACATGAATGAAAGCGACGCGTTGCGCGCCTCCGGGCGTCTATCGATCTGATGTACTGGCTGTTGCGCGGCGCCGGCGTGCGGTGACACGGCGAGTGACAGGGCGAGGTGCCTCGAGCCGCACCTGCGCTGCGCCGCTTCCATCTACAAGCTTACGTAGTGCTTTAAACATCGGGTTAATTATACTTTGGAATTCGTGGGCGAGTTCAGGAGGAAATTTATGAATAAAATAAAATGATTAAATATGCTAAATGTTTAAAACAGTACATTCCGAAACACTACGCAGCTAGACGAAGGCCGAATCCACGCACGATTCCGCTATAAAGGTCACTCGTCAGCACTCGGCTGCACTCGGCAGGCGCGGATTCAGAATTACGTTCAGGGAGGGACAACTTTTGCAATGGGTGAATTTTTTTGCATTTTGAAGTTACATCTTTGAATTGATATTCATTTAAATAGAAACATAATTTAAATTTAAATTCACTTGCCGAACACTGCACTACCTTGATTAACCTTTTTTTGTATTTGATCTCCACAATACAGGGAATCCTAGTGTGGAGGTCAAAGTTAATGCATAATATTGTTAGATATATAATTATTACTTAAGCTGATTTGTAAAATTTTCAAAAGATTAAGCACACATTAACATTATAATTAGTACCTATTTGTAAACTAGCACCTATGTTTAAAATTGTTCATGACATCTTTTCTGGTTCCAATAAAAAAGTTTTTATTTTATTTTATATACCTAGTCAGGTCATAAATTCTGTCACATGTTTAATATAAAATAATTGAAACAAGTTTATTCATTATGTAACCATTTATATACCAAAATGAACTTAACAAAACATAGATTCTTATGACACTAAAGTTTATTCAAAATGACCTCCGTGATTTTGAATACAGGCCTTCAATCTGCGCGGCCAGTCGTCTATCGCAGCACGAACGAGGTCCATGTCAATATCGGCGGCTGCCTCAATCAAGGATGTCTTGAGTGACTCCAAATTGGGATGAGGCTTTGAGCACGCCTTTTCCTCCAAGTGTTGCCATATCTTGTAATCTAACGGATTCAAATCTGGACTGGAGGAGGGCCAGTCTTCGTGCCGGATGAAGTCGATTTCACGCGCCGCCAGCCAGTCTTGTGTGCTCTTCACTCTATGAGCTGGCGCCGAATCTTGTTCGAATACCCAGTGCCTGTTATTGAACATGGTATGAGAAACAGGTTCCACAAGGTTCGTCAGGACTGTATTTTGATACACAACTGCATTCGTTTTTACACCTTTCTCACAAAAATGTCCCTCTGTTAAGCCCCAATAAGAAACTCACAACCATACCATGAGCGAGGATGGAAAATGACCTCATTGGACACGCGGAATACGGTTGCTCACTTCTTCACTACTGTGTGCGTACACATTATCATTTTGTTTGTTGTAGCTCTCTTCTACGGTAAAAATTTTTTCATCCGAAAAATGAATTTCCAAGGGCCAACAGTTTCTGCTTACGTTTGGGATTTCTTTGAATTCGCGCCTTCACAGCTTTTATCACTGCTGGAGTCCTAACAGACCGAGGGCGACCACTTCTTGAACTGTCATTTACACTAGAGTCTTCATTGTATCGTTTGATGGTGCGATAAACGAATCTTTTGGTTATATTCAAATTTTTCAGTATGTCAAAAATTTGAATTGACGCGTAACCGCAACGATGCAACGCAATAACTGCAACACGGTCTTCTTTAAACGTCCACTCCATATTTAAAAATGAGTAAAATTTTAAAAAGTATACAATTTTATTTTCATGAACAATTCGAAATTCGAATTCAATAAACTTTTTTGTGGCCAGCATTCTAAAAGAAAAGTTTTTACTGTGTGACAATACTTATGACCTGACTAGGTCCTATACTATATGTATAATTATTCTCTAAATTCTCGCTTTCTGTCATAAAACTATGATAATGATGTAATAATGAATCTGAGCGGCGTCGTAGCACGTCGTAAAGTCTGCTACGCCACGCCGTAGCGAGCGGTCCACTACGGCATGCGGCACGGCACGTTACGGGTCATGCTACGGCGTAGTACAGGTCCACTACGCCGTAGCACGTGGTAGGGACTGCTACGCCGTAGTGCGTCCTATATACTGCTACGCCGTAGCTACTAGGTGCGTTGTAGCGTAGATTGCACGCTGTAGCCGAGCTGGACTGGCTGGACTGGCTGGACTGGCTGCACTGGCTGCACTGGCTGCACTAGCTAGGCAGGCCCCTGTTCACTAAACATTATTAATGTGACAGATTTTACTTTCAATTCAAATTTTGAGATAAGATCTTTATTCTCATTATTAAAGATAGAATTGTTAATTTCAATTTTTCGCAGAACAAAATAAAAAAATGCAATAATTTACCCTCGCAAAGTCAAAGTCAAAATGTTTTATTCATTAAAATCACAAGGATCACTTTGAAACGTCAATTTTACTCCCTGTTCCTTCGCGACCAAGCCAGGAAAGAAAGGCAAGAAACAAATTTGGTTGTTTTTTTTTTATGATCCTTTTAGAATACATTACAATACAGGAAACAAATTACGTCTCAATTGTAACATATTGAACGAGTTGGAGCAATTTCAATCCCAAGCTTCTCTATCATCTAAATAATCCGATATTTTATAGTAGGCTTTTTTATAAAGATTTTGTTTATGTGCGTTTTTAAATTTGTTAATTTTTGTACATCACTTGGGAGTTTGTTATAAAAGCGAACACCTTGCCCTTTAAACGATTCACTAACTTTATGGAGTGTACAAGGGGCAACAGCGAGTTTATCTTTATTTCTAGTATTAAAATTATGATTATAGCTATTTTTCTTAAACAAATTAATATTTTTGTGAACATACATCAATACATCAAATTTTCATAGTTGTATTGACAAGGGAATGTCATAATATGTATTTCTTTAAACTTATTGCGTAATGATTCTCTGGGGCCCATATTATAAATTGCATAAACAGCCCTCTTCTGTAGCACAAAAACGGTGTTTATATCTGCAGCACTCCCCCACAGCAGTATACCGTATGACATAATTCTGTGGAAGTAGCTGAAGTAAACTAGTCTAGCTGTGTCTACGTCAGTAAAAAGACGGATCTTTTTGACTGCGTATGCAGCAGAACTGTCTCTTCGACAACTTATCAATGTGAGGGCCCCATTGAAGCTTAATACTTAGAGTTATACCTATGAATACGGTGGTTGGTGTCCACAAGAGCCAACTCCTCGTTTTTAATTTTTATATCTGCTTTAACTTGTGTAACATTAGGTATAGGATGACTCCATTTCACAAGACATTACTTGATAGTAGGTATGTATTATTATTATTTTTTTATATAAATTGTTGTTTCTGTGATATTAGGATACCTATATACCTATTTATGGTGACTGTGCGGGTGCGGTCAGCGTGACAATGCCAGTTTGTATTGAATTATACTTACGTGGCGTTCCGTGAAATAAATAAACCTATTGAATACACATTTTTTTGTTTTGATTTATTTAGGTAAGATGACAATGCCCTTTTACAGCAGCTACGATTTGACATTTTTTATTGCATATCTTGACATTCCTTGTATTTTATTCAATGACTAATGCAATTCAATGTTTATAATAAAATGAATGTTACTTACGATTGTGACATACATATGAGAGCAGTTTAGAACTCAAAATAGGTACCTATTATAATCAATTCTTTGACAATGCCCCTCTACAGCAGCTACAATCTTATGTACCTACATAGTTGATAATCAGTATTTTTAAGCTTATATGTAAATAGGTATATATGAAATGCTTGTCTGTTTCTGGCACCCCTACTTAGATAAAGACATGTAATTAATTGACGTAACGATTTAGAGATCTCGATTCGCTCGATCAATAAAAATAAAAAATATTGTTGGTTCATTTGATTATTTTATGCTTTTGAATTGAACTGGTATTAATAACAGTTTCTGTAGGTTCTCTATCAGTAGGTAAGGGTGAGTTGCGCAACTATACCTGTTCGTTCGTACTTGGCTAGTGCCCTTAGAGCAAGTACGAGTACCTACGTGCCGAATGTTTTGTTAAATACCTACGACATTAAAATAAATCTCGGATTAGGTTAGTATTGCTTGTAGTAGTAGATACTATTGCCTAGTATTGTTGTTAGGTTAGGTTAGGTTTTTTTTTTTTTTTTTTCCTGTCCGGACGCAGAGGTCCGGCCCGCGAACTATCCTACTTTGCCCTCCGATTTCATTTCGGAGTCCTTATATACTTTCATTCTTGTCTTATCTTTTATAATATCTTTCATTCCTCATACTGATTCTTTCTATTGTTCATCTTTCTTTCATGCTGTTCATTGGTGGGATGCCAATATTAACCTATTCTCTTATATCTATTTGTTTGTTTATTCATTTTTAATGTATCAAGGGTGGAATGGGTGGGGTTCACATCTTTCTTTAACATTTAACTTTATAACAACAATTTCTTACTATCTATACACAGTTCTTATTTCTTAATTATTAACTTTTGTTCATTATTTCTTATTTTTAACTTATTTACACGATTACAGCAATTTATATGAAGACTTAATTTTAATATTTATAGGTTACAGTACAATGTGGCTTAACTAACTTACTACTTTGTTATTACATATAATGGCTAAAATTTACACAGGTTAGGGTTTTTAGTTTTCAGAAATACAGGGAGGTTTATACAGAAACTTAAAAGTTTACTTCCTATGTTTACTATTTGTATTTATTTAAAAGGTACACGAAAATTTATCACACATTCTATTCTATTACACATGAGTTTAGGTTTTTAGCAGTATACCTCTAGTATACTTAACACTTATTATTTCTATCGTATCTTTTACAATCTATTCTGACAATTCAATGGGTATAGAGTCTTACTTTAGTTTTTATTACTAATTAATACTATTTAATTAAAAATAAAATAAAATTTAACACATTTTTCTTAGACTATTTTATATATGCTGATGGTATATAAATCAATATATGTTCAGCATATTTTATATATGCTGATGGTATATAAATCAATATATGTTCAGCATATTTTATATATGCTGATGGTATATAAATCAATATATGTTCAGCATATTTTATATATGCTGATGGTATATAAATCAATATATGTTCAGCATATTTTATATATGCTGATGGTATATAAATCAATATATGTTCAGCATATTTTATATATGCTGATGGTATATAAATCAATATATGTTCAGCATATTTTTCTTAACTATTTATTCCTATTTATTACTATTTTGACTACTTCTGTACAATATTTCAAAAAATGGTTTCTGCTCTCTGTGTCAGACATGATCTTATTTACTGTTTTGGGCGTTATGTCACAGTATAGCCTATTTTCAATCTCGTATCTCCGTAAACCATTGGCGGGGCATTCGAAAAGAATATGTTCTACAGTCTCATTTACGTCGGGCTCACAGATGCACGATGGGTTCTCCTTACACTTGAACCTCGTCAGGTATTCTGAGAACCCACCGTGCCCTGTCATTATCTGTGTAAGTATGCCGTTTAGTTCAATTTTTCTAATGATTTTATACGCGTCCACCGCGTCCGGAAAGAAGATTTTGGTGGTTGAGGCAGTTTGTCCCGCCCTGTACCTCTCATTCCATTTGGCAAGCGACTCCGAACGAATCTGTCGCTTGACAAATGAAACCGGGCAAAGGTCGTAGTCGGGCTTCTTCTTGAGTTTTAGTGCTGCGATCTTGGCTAGTTGGTCCGCTCTCTCATTACTAATCCAGCGTGGGCTTTGATCCAGAATAAAAACACTTTTTTATCCTGGATCTTGCAGATTTTTAGGTTTTTCCGAGTTTCCACTGCTAAGGGATGTATGGAAGAAGGGTTTGAGATTGCTTCCAACGCCGATCTTGAGTCGCTATGGATTCCAAAACTCTGTTCCGAGCATTTAAGAATCTCCCTCGTCGCTTTGCATATGGCCAGGAGTTCTGCCTGGTAAACGGTGCAGTACGGTGCCAGCTTTATCTTGAGGGCTTTCGTCTCGGCGTCATTGTTCCAAAAGGACAATGCCGCTCCGACTTTTCCCTCAATTTTGCTGCCATCGGTGAATATCTTGACTGCCTGATAGTTATTTGCGTTTACATCGTCTTGGTTTGCCAGGCTCACGAATTCCCAGCTCATATGGTCTGCGGGATGGAGGGTATTCACATACCGCACCATGGTCTCCACATCCCAGTCCTTTGACATCGGTCGTGACACCCCACGCCTGGCCAGATATAGTGCCGCTGCTTCCTGTATGCGTAGGTCCAGCGGGAGAATCCCGGCCAGCATCAAGGCGGAATTCAGAGACACGGTGCGGTACGCCTTGCTCAGCTTTTGAGCGAAGCCCCTTTGGACAGCATTTAACTGCCTCTGTACCCCCAACTTCTCGGTTGCTGGTGCCCATGCACTGGCCGCATACGTAATCACAGGCTCCACCGTGGCTGTGTAGATTAAACGGATGACTTCTGGGTGCAGGCCCCAGCTGACCCTGGCGGCTCTGGAAAGCTGTTTGTAGATATTTAACGCTTTCCGGCAGACGTTTATGCTGTGGCTATTGAACGTCAGTTTATCGTCTATCGTGAGCCCCAGGATCTTAATTTCGGTGGACATCCCAATGTCTACCCCTCCCATGCTCAGCAGTGGTGTGTCATATTTCAGCTTTCTAGTAATCACCATAGCTTTGGTCTTGTTTGGTGCAAACTTTAACTTGTTTCTGACACCCCACTGCTGAACATAGGCGAGGGCGGCATTGGCTCGTCCCTGCACTTCCAGTGCCGTGTCTCCGTCGAAAACCAGCACGACATCATCCGCAAATGCCTGAGCATAGTCCCTACGTACTTCGAGCCCCTTAAGGAGTGAGTCCAAGAGCAGGTTCCAAAGGATTGGGCCTCCTATAGACCCCTGAACACAGCCTTTATTAGTGCTTTTTATGTGTTCTTCTCCCAGATACCGCACTCTAACTCTTCGATCCGTCAGGTAACTGTCTATGACCTTCCTTATGTTGATCGGACAGTCTTCTTCAGCCAGCCTGGTTCGTATAGCTGGCCACCATGCACTGTCGAAGGCTCCCTCTATGTCCAACGATATGACCGTGATAAGTTTTTTCTGGTTTAATTTTGCACGTATATAGCATATCAGGTCGTAGAGGGAGTCTTCTGTGCTCTTTTGTGGTATGAAACCATACTGGTGACTATTCATTTTTGGGACAAGGTGCCACTTCATCCGCCTGACTAACATCTTCTCGAACACTTTACCTAAAACCGGTAACAAGCCTATCGGCCTGTACGATTTAGGGTTGGTATACTCATCCTTGCCTGGCTTTCTGAAGACCACCACTGTGGCCTCCTTCCAGCTGTACGGGAAGTGATACAGCGAGAGACACTTGTTGGCCAGAGCAAGGAAGAGTTCTGCGTTTTGCGCGATCGCATGACCGCAGATGTCCGACGTAAGTCCATCTGCTCCCGGCGCTTTCTTCGGGTTGAAACTTCTGGCCGCGGATCTAAGCTCTTCCATTGTAAATGGCGGGTCATGGTGCTCATCATGAACCCGCTCATTTACTTGGTCTGCTACCTCTCTGGCCTGCCGATGGTCTGCGTTTTCATCGCATTCCAGATCTTCTGGGTAAAATGTTTCGGCTAGCAGCCTTGCCGATTCTTGTGACCCCATCACCCTTCCGTCCTTCACCAAGGGGATGTCTTCTTGTCTCCTAGATGTCCTACCAATAACCCTATAAATTCCCTCCCATATTCCCTCTTTATCCTGTCTACCACAAAACCCCTTTCAGCTTTCTATCTGTGCTTTTCTGGCCTCATATTCATATTTTTCCTTTGCTTGCAGATACTCGTTTACGACTTTGGGCCTCCGGACCGGCGCTGCGCATCGGATTCTTTGCCTCCTGGTGGTGACCTCCTTCTTCAGTCTGGCAAGCTCTTCAGTCCACCATGGCAAGGTAAGTTTATTTTTATTTTTAATTTTTGGAATGCTACTATCACATGATTCTATTATTACTTTTGTATACGCTTTTACTGCTTTTTCTATTTCTAGTTTGCTCTCTAGCTTATCTATTTCTATTTTATTTAGGTTATTTTCTTCTAGTAATCTGGCTAGTTTCTCACGAAACTGGCTCCAGTTCGCTTTTTTACTGTTATATATACGTGTTGTTCTTCTAATTATTATTCCTTTTTCTTTATTCATTCTCAGTTTAAGTATAATAGCATTATGGTCCGAGCTTGTCATGCCGACTTCAACCCTCCATTCCTCCACCAGGTCAAGCACCCCCGATGTGCATGCTGTAAGGTCTATAAAGCTGGTGAGTGTCCTATTCCCTCTTACTGTGTCGAATGTTGGGGTGTCTCCCTCATTGAGCACCTGCAAGCCCATCTCCTCCAATGCCCCAGCCATTTCTTCGCCCCTACTGTCAACTTCCATGCTCCCCCACCATGTGCTCTTCGCGTTAGCGTCTCCTCCAAAGATCATTTTGTCGGCCCTTACACTCTGCTCAATTTCCTTCAGCTGTTCCAGGTAGGGTTCTATTCGTTGATCCGGCTCAAAATAAAAGGAAACCAGCAGGATTTCCCAGGCCTTCGTTTTGATTCCCACGACGACGATGTTGTTGGTGGTCAGGTTCGGATATTGGATGACCTTTATATCGTCATTAAAAACCATTATTGCCGCCTTAACAACTCCACCGTCTCCGCGGTTCACGTTCTGGAAGACTCGAGCACCCCGATAGCTTCCCATTTGGCCTACGGCCCCTATGTACGGCTCCTGGAGCAGCGCCAGGTCTATCCGTTTATCAGTAGCCTCAAGCATCAGCTCTTGTGTTGCAAGCTTTTTACGCTGCAGGTTTGCTTGGGCTATCTGATAGATCCTGGAAGTAGTGTTCGCAGGTGTGTCGCCCGGGACCACCTCAGCAATACGCTATGGTGGCTCGGGCCAACGCTTCCCACTTTCTCCAGATTGGGCACTCTTCGCTAAACGCGTTGTGCTCTCTCTTATCGAGCTTGGCGTGGGTGCAGTTACAGCATGCCGGAGCCATGCCAGCCAAAAAATTGGTACACTCTGCCTTCATGTGTGGCCCCCCACAGTGGCTGCATTTCTCAATGGCGTCTTTGCAGAAACGCCGCTCGTGACCATACCCCAGGCAGAGTGAGCACTGGACCAAAGGCGATTGGTCCGCCACCCTCACCCGCTGGAGGTCGATCACGACAGTTTCCGCTTCGACCAGCCGTTTCCAAATTTTTGGAGATACTCTCATAACGATATGACTCGTTTGGGGGTTCCTTGCTCTCTTTTTGTACAGGATTTCCACCTGCTTCTCATCTCCTTCTATATCCTTGAGAATTCTGTGGTTCTGGTTCCACAGCCCTTTGAGGATGTCCTCGTCGCTGTTGAAATTTAGGACATCTCGAAGAATAACGAGAGGATTTTTGTTTTTTACCTCTTGTACGTTCAGGTGCTTTTCTGCTCGTTTCAATCTTTCTTTTATTTGTTCCCTTTCTTTCACCGTTCTACAGCCAACGATCACCTTTCTGTCCTTCGCTTTTCTGATTCGTTCGACTGCAACCCCTCCCTCTTTTGCGTTGACAGCCTCTCTTATCCTTTTGAGGATTTCGTCTCCTGATTCCGTCTCGTTTTTGGCGGTGATCACTACGGAGTGTAGCGCGGTCTGTTCTGGAGACTGTCTCCTGGACGCTGCCGCCACACTCGCGTACGTCATCTTCTCTTGATACTCTTGCTGCTTCTCGATCGCTTCCTTGAGCTTCTCCATCCTCTCGTTATTCTCCTGGATAAGCTTCGAGTGCTCTATCATCTTTTTTACGAGTTCATTTTCTGTGTTGCCTCCTTTTTTAAGTTCTTTGGTCTCTTCCACCACTTCCACCTGATTCATTTTGCCGGTTTCCGACCGCTTCACCTTTTCTCCCTCTTTCACCAGCTGGTAGAGCCTTTCGAGTCCCTGTGTGACTCCGGCTTTTATCTCTGTTTTTAGATTTCTCGCATTCCCAACGGTCAACTTGGCCTTATTCAGACAGGCCCTCGCCTCCGTCAACCGATCCGTGTACTTTGTCTTCGGCCCTTCCGGTGTGAATGTCACATTCATACTTGTTTTTTGGGGTCCCACTGGCGCGGCCCTCCTTGGAGAGGTCGAGGTGCTGGGGAGTGCATCCGGTTTCCCGGACTCCCACTCCCCAATACTCCGCCTCACTCCGGGAGTCCTCGCCGAGCAAACGCCAGCACCCGGGCTCGCTTCGTCTTTTTTCGGCTTCGGCCAGCTTTCCATTGTTGCCGTGTCTTCCTTCGGCTTCGGCCTCATCTCCTGGTTTGTCTGTCGCGTCGTCACTTTTCCTTGAGGGTCTTCATCTGTACCCTTCGTCGTTTTTGTGGGCGTGCGGATTCCGAGCATCTTTTTATCAGTTAGGGGAACGCGTCAAGATATTAAAATATTTATATGGAGAAGTTTGTATAAGTTGTAAATACGTAAATATTTAAATCTAAACTATCCTAGGTAAATTAAAATAAAATAAAGCAAATGAATCAATAAAATGAAATGAAATAAAATATCTGTCAATTTACCTATTACTTTTATGTGTAAATTTGACCGTGCAGGCTAGGTCGAGTTACGGCGCAATAAAATAAAATATAGCAAAAATAAACACAAAGACAAATATTAGCAAAGACTAAAACTAAAACCGCGTAAAATCCAAAATACCGATCACAGAGATACGAGTCCCAAACAGGACAAACTGTCCAAAACGTTCCGAGAGGGTACACTATTTAATTATAAAAGCAAATTATACTACTACATAATTATACTAAGATAGCAATCTATACTAGTTTTAGTATATCTGAGTTATTGTATAAAGGTCTTAAAACTATAAATAGTATATTACAACATGTGATCTAATCAAATTTTATTACAATTTACCGGTCCTCGTTCCTTTAGTTGACCTAGTTTTTCCCCACAAGGGGGAAAACAAAAGAAATAAATTAAAATATAAAATTTTTAACGACGCTGTATAGAGTCGGCTTCTATGTTTATACAGGTAGTCCGGCTACCGGTCAGTTTACCTGCGAAAACCCCGTCGAAATCGGACGGCGGGTTCCCGAGATATGGAGCTTTTAGTTTTTACAAGATGGCGGACAAAATGGCCGCCAAAACTTGTAACCAAAATATCTCGGTCCGTACTAGTCCTAGAACTTCAGGGCTTTTGCAGGCGTATGTACCTCGTCCCCGTCTAGGTTCCAGCACAGAATGTAGAGTCAAAAAATTTTGACTCTACCTAGAGCCCCAGGTCAGATCAAGTCAGAGAGGGTACAGTGGCGGTATCAGCAGTGAAAACTCCGTCCCAATCGGACCACTCTAGCGAGAGCTATGCCCGTTCAAGACAATCCAAAATGGCGTTCAATATGGCCGTTCAAGGACTAACTTTGGCGGTTTCAGTCCGAACTGGACCGTGTTTGGGCTTGTTTTGAAGGGCACAACTCTCACAATGGCTTGGGTTGGGCCACGTGCTGATAAGTCCCCCCCCCCCCCCCCCCCTGATTTGATAAATTCAAAAAACACAGATTTTAACACAAAAAATGGTCTAGCCACGCAAATATTAGTCGCAAATTCTTGAAATTTTGGACAGACCCCCTAACAATTTTTAAAAATATATTACTAAATTAATCATTTTCCTAAATTTAAAATTAAGGGTACCTCGTGGTCCCCCTAAATTTTCAAAAAAAATTTTCTCGCAAACTAGCTTAACAATCTATGTCCAAATTTTTATGTCTAATTAAGGGCCTTAAAATCTATATAAAACTAATTTTAAAAATATATGTTACAGATCTTTTGGTCGAGTTAAAAAACTTTAAAATTTTTCAAAAATTTAAAACTACCCTAACTTTGTCAAAAATTTACGTAGATAAAAAAAGAAAGTGCCTCCCTGATCTTCGCAGCGGCGTCCAAATGGTCCAATTGTCAGCTTCCTCCTGGCTGCCCTGGATCGCTGACCTCGTGGCCACGTGGTGTTTGTTTTTCTGCCTTTTACTCCGCGCTCCTGCGCGGGAAAAATCGGCAGAGGCAGAAAAACTGTAGTGCTTTAAGAGGCCTTTCAGAAGGCACTATAAAAACTATATGTCACCGATGCAGAACTCGAATAAAATAAACTTTTAACTTTGAAATTTTCTAAATTTTCACTTTTTCTGTGATAATTCCGTTAGGAATACACTTGGCGACGCAGCGTTTACACAGCCGTGTGCGCCTTGTAATTCCTCAAATTTTGGTGTATCACACGGCACTTAAAACCACTTTTTCAAATTTTTAGGAATTTTTTAGCGTGGAGCTACACTTGTAAGTGGGCGCTCCGGAGTGCGATTGGAGCCAGACTGGTTAGGTTAGGTTAGGTTAGGTTAGGTTAGGTTAGGTTCCGCGGACCTGCTGGGTAGTCCCAGTGGGTGGGGAGGTGTACCCCAACGCGGCGCGTCCCCGGGTGGCGGATAGGGGAACGGCTCCCAGAAATGGGAGTTACCGGTTTACCGGCGCGGACCAAACACTGGGGTGGGATGGACATCAGGCCCGGTCGCGGTGGCATGGGCACCATTCGCCTTGAGTGCCCAGTCACCGCGGCCAAGGCCGTCCTCGCCAAGGGACGGCTCACCGTCGGGTTTAGCTCGAGTGTGGTTCGGGCACTTGAAGAGCAGCCTCTGCGCTGCTTCAAGTGCTTTGGCATTGGACACACTCGGGCCCTCTGCACGTCCAAGGTGGACAGGTCAAACTGTTGCTACCGCTGCGGCAAGGAGGGACACAGATCCGTCTCCTGCAAGGCCGCCACGCCACACTGTGCGGTGTGCGCCGCCAGTGGCCGCCCAGCGGGCCACGTCATGAAGGGGAGGAATTGCAATCCTCCCCCAAAGAAGGGCAAAGCACAAGCTCCGGCTCAGCCTGCTGCCACCGCCGTCGTCCCTGTAGCTGGGACCTCGGTGGCCGACGAGGAGGGTGCGATGTCCGAATGATGGATGGGACCGGTCATCGCATCCTCCAGGCGAACACCAACCACTGCAAAGCAGCGCAGGACCTGCTGATGCAGGCCATAGCTGAGTGGTTGGTGGACGTGGCAGTGGTTGCCGAGCCGTACTCGGTCCCTGGCCGTTGGCTGGGCGATCCAGATGGCTTGGTGGCGTTGGTTGCGCGGCCTTCCACAGACTCCCCTCCCCTCTCGCTCTTAGAGAGGGGACCAGGATACGTGGCCGCCGCGTGGGGGAATATAGCTCTGGTGGGGGTATATTTCTCCCCAAACCGCCCTCTATCGGATTTCGAGAATTTTCTCGAAATCCTCACCGCAGTCGTCGGGAGGGCGGCGCCGCGCCAGGTCGTCGTATTGGGCGACCTAAATGCCAAGTCGGCGGCCTGGGGCAACCCGGCCACCACCTGCAACGTTCGCGGACGAGCCGTCGAGTTTTGGGCGACCTCGTCCGGCTTGTCCCTCCTTAACAGAGGGACAGTCCACACGTGTGTGCGGCAACTGGGAGGGTCGGTGGTCGATGTCTCGTTTGCCACCCCCGCACTTGTCGCCCGCGTCGTTGACTGGCGGGTGGAGATGGTGGAGACCTTGTCGGACCACTGATATGTGCGGTTCGACATCTCCACCCAGAGCGCCCGGGGGGAGGCCCGCCCGGGCCGGTCCCCCTTTCCACGGTGGGCCCTCACTCACCTGGACCGGGGAGCGGCCAGGGAGGCGGCGTTCCTCCAGGACTGGCTCGCGCCTCCCACCAATGTCCAGGACGTGGACGCCGCAGCGGTCCAGCTGCGAAAGTCCCTGACCGAGGTGTGCAACTCCAGCATGCCTCGGTCTCGCCGACCACCTCCCCGTCGCGCCGTCTATTGGTGGTCGGAGGAACTAGCGGGGCTCCGGGCCGCCTGCGTGAGGGCCAGGAGGGCCTACACGCGGAGCCGACGACGCAGCTTGCGGAACCCGGAGAACGAGGACCTTCTATACGCCTCATATTTAGAGGCAAAGAAGGTCCTCAAGGTGGCGATGTTTGCCGCCGAAGACGCGGCTAGAGCGGAGATGCTCGAGGGTCTCGACAGTGACCCGTACGGGAGACCGTATAAGGCGGCGCGGAATAAACTGCGCCCCTTTGGTCCCCCAATTGCGGAGACCCTCGAGCCGTCATTGCTGGATGGGGTGGTTCGGTCCTTGTTTCCGACTGGGACCAGATTCACCCCACCAGTGATGGACCCCCCGCAGGAGGCGGTTCCGCCGCAGGCAGAGGTCCCTCCGGTAACGGAGGTGGAGTTTGGAGTGGCGGCGCTCCGCCTCCGCGCCAAGAAGACAGCCCCCGGGCCAGACGGCGTCCCCGCACGGGTGGTGGCCATCGCCGCCACCGAAATGGAGGAGAGGTTTCGGGACATCTTCAGCGCGTGTTTCGCGGCTGGGAGGTTCCCGAAACCTTGGAAGGAGGGGCATCTGTGCCTCCTCCGGAAGGAGGGATGCCCGGCGGACTCCCCCTCGGCATACCGGCCTATCGTTCTGCTCGATGAGGCTGGTAAACTATTCGAGGGGATCGTCGCCGCTCGGCTTAATGGCCACTTGGGGGGGATAGGGCCGAACCTGTCGGACGCCCAATTCGGTTTTCGAGTGGGGCGTTCGACAGTCGACGCGTTGACCCGTCTGAAGGGCCAAGTGAGGGAGGCCGAGGAGGCAGGGGACGGAGTTTTGGCTGTGTCATTTGACATAGCCAACGCCTTCAACTCCATCCCCCATCCGACAATACTAGAGGCGCTCCGCTACCATGGAGTGCCTCAGTATCTACGGAGCCTTCTGGCTGACTACCTGGAGGACAGAACAGTCCTCCTTGTAGATGGAGCGGGCCAGCTTCAGCGGTACAGCGCAGAGTCCGGTGTTCCACAGGGGTCCGTCCTAGGACCACTCCTGTGGAATAACGGATTTGACTGGCTCCTGCGGGGAGTTCTCCTCCGTGGCACGAGTGTCATCTGCTACGCGGATGACACTCTCCTCACTGCCCGAGGGAGAGACTTCAGAGAGGCGGCGAGCCTGGCCTCGGCTGGCGGATCCTTAGTTGCGGGAAGGATCCGCCGCCTAGGATTGGGGGTGGCGCTGCATAAGACCGAGGCCGTGTTCTTCCACGGGCCCCGGCAGCGCACCCCTACTGACGCCCACATTGTTGTAGAGGGCGTCAGGGTCGAGGTGAAGGCCCAGATGAAATATCTGGGCCTAGTCCTCGACAGCAGGTGGCGCTTTGGCCCGCACTTCAGCGGGCTATCGACGCGCCTGCTTAAGGCCGCGCGCGCGCTCGCTTGGCTCCTCCCAAATCTGGGGGGGGCCCAAAGCGCGATGCCGGCAATTATACGCCGGCATCTTGAAGAGCATGGCCCTATACGGGGCCCCCATCTGGGCGGACTCCCTCTAAAGGAGGGAGAACGCAACCGCGATCCGCAGGCCCTAGAGGGCTATCGCGCAGTGGGTGGCGAGGGCCTACCGCTCGGTGGGCTTCGCGGCGGCGTGTGCTCTGGCGGGTACCCCTCCTTGGGAGCTCGAGGCGTGGGTACTCGCCAGAGTGTATGAGTGGACGGCGGGACGCAGGGCGCTCGGAGAGCACCCTACCCGAGAAGAGCGGGAAGCCGTCCGGCGAGAGGCGAGGGACGCGATCGTCCACCATTGGACGGAGGACCTCGCCTCCGCCACCTTCGGCCGCCGAACGCTGGACGCTCTAGGTTCAGTCCTTCAAGACTGGCTGGGGCGGTCCCATGGTGCCCTCTCTTTCCGTCTGGTGCAGGTTTTGTCCGGGCATGGTTGCTTCGGATCATGCCTGCACCGGATAGGAAGAGAGGGGACCCCGTCGTGCCATGAATGTGGCGCGGCAGAGGACACGGCGCAGCACACCCTCGAAGTGTGTCCGTCGTGGTCTGAACCGCGCCGCGACATGGTAGCGGTGGTTGGTCAGGACCTCTCACTTCCAGGGGTGGTCTTATCCATGCTGGGAAGCGAGGAGGCCTGGACAGCCGTAGCCTCCTTTTGTGAGGACGTAATGTCCCAAAAGGAGGCAGCGGAGCGCGCGCGGGAGAATGACCCCCTCTCGGCACCGCTCCGCAGGCGAAGAAGGGGTGGGAGAAGGCGTTTGTACGACAACCGCCTTCCCCCTCCTGGTGGAGGATAGCGGGAGACAGGCGCGGGGGCGTCTTCTCCTGCATTGCAGATCCTCCACCTCCGCTGGACGGGGATGGCCGAGCATTCACGGTCATTCCCGGGCCTCTCCCTGTCGGGAGAGGCGTGAAGGCCCCGCTGTAAAGGCGGGCGATCGTCGGCGGGGGACTGGAAGTAAGCCAGCTTCCCAGTCCTCCGTCACGCAGACGATGCTGGAATGCCGCTGGGTTGTTTAGTGGGTATACCGGTCCTTTCGGATCGGGGAGTCCCACATACGCCCCCCCATCCCCCAATGGGGGGGCATGCGTAACGCATTTTGCCCAGCGCAAAAAAAAAAAAAAAAAAAGGTTAGGTTAGGTTAGGTTAGGTTAGGGTAGGTTAGGTTAGGTTGGTCCACTGAGGGTGAGTTGGTGTCGGGAACGCCTAGCTCGGTGGGGCTCCCAGAAGTCAGTCTGACTCTGGTCTCTGGGAGCCGAAGAGCATCGAATCGTTTGCGTTCCGGATCTTCCGTTTCGTTGGATGGCGCGGAGGCCATGGAAGCGGAGCGAGGCGACAGCCGGAAACGCGGACGCTCCAGGGACGAGGAGAACGACACGTCTCAAGAAATGATGCCACCAAAAGTGGCAAGCAGCCGTCGAGGGAGGCCACGAAAACCGGCCTCGTTCTCGACCCCGTCAGGCTCCGCGTTCTCAAACGCGGAGTCGTACAGAAGTGTACGAGTAGACGGCGAGGCCGTAGCGGAGGAGGAGATCGCGGATCTCCTGCTCAAGGTTCGGGAGCCGGTGGGGGGAAATGACCGCCAGGCTCCCGTGTCCGTGCAGGAGAGGGCGAAAGCGGCGGTGGCCATCATCCACAAGGTGGCCACCAAGTCCGTAAACCTTAAGGGCTCGTTTGTGAGGGCCCTCAAGGACTCCTCCTCCGCTTTGTCGGAGGTCGTGGAGGGCCTAGTGGGCGATGTCTCTCGCCTACAGTTGGCCAACGAGAGACTGACGGAGCGGGTGAACGAGCTGAGCGCTCAGTTCGCCCGCTTCCAAGCGAACCTCCCCGAGCGGGAAGCCCCGTCCGCGTCCCAGCCTGTCCCTACCGCGACCTCAGGGGTACCTGACGCCCAACTGCGGGGAGTTCTCGACGCAGTTGGGCGTATGCTGGACGGCCGTCTGGCCGGCTTGGAGGCGAGACTGCCCCCTGCGCCGGTTGTGCGCCCCCCGCTCGCGTCGTCTCAGCGGCCTAAGGCCGCTGCTCCGACTGCGCTCCCCGTTGTGGGAGGCCGCGTCTCTCACGCGACGGCGGCGTCGGCCCCGACTCAACCGGCTCCCCAGGGGCCGAGGAGAGGGGCCAAGGCACCGGCCAAGGCGCCGGCCCAGGCGCTGGCCAAGGCGCCGGCCCAGGCGCCGGCCAAGGCGCCGGCCCAGGTGCCGGCCAAGACGAGGCCTAAATCGGCGCCGAGGAGTGGAGTGGCTTTCCCTCCGCTCCCCACTCCGACATCCCTGCCGGGCCCCTCCGCACTTGCCCCCTCCAACGAGGGTTGGCAAGAGGCGAGGGGCTCAAAGAAGTCCCGAAGGCGGGCTAGAAGGGCTGCCCAAAAAGCGGCTCAAGCCCAGCCTTCACCGCCGGTGACAACGGCCTCTACTAAGAGGCCGCGGAAACTGCAGCCGCCCAAAACCGCGGCTGTAGTAGTCACGCTGTCGCCGGAGGCGGCCAGTGGCGGGCTGACGTATGCGGACCTCTTCAAGGGGGCCCGGCCCAGTCTCGCCGCTGAGTTCGGGGCAGCAGGGATGAGGCTGCGCCGCGCCCAGACGGGAGCTCGGATTTTCGAGTTCCCTGGGGCTGAAGGCGCGACGACGGCCGATAAATTCGCCGAGAAGTTGCGGGGAATTTTTGCCGCCGAGGACGGTGTTAAGATCGCCAGGCCCACAAAATGCGCGGAACTGCGCATCTCGGGCCTGGACGACTCTGTAACGCCGGAGGATGTCCGCGATGCAGTCATGGAGAAGACTGGGTGCACCGCGGACACCATCAGAGTCGGCACCGTCCGTCCGGGCCCGGGAGGCCTCGGTGCGGTGTGGGTGAGCTGTCCCGTGGCGTCGGCCAAAGTATTGGGCGACGCCGGAAGCATTCTCGTCGGCTTCGTAAATGGCAGAATCACGGTTCTGGCCGCGAGGCCGATGAGGTGCTTCAAGTGCCTAGCCGCGGGACACACTCGCACCAAATGCGAGAGTTGCTTTGACTGCAGCGGTCTGTGCTTCCGCTGCGGTCAACCCGGGCACAAGGCAGCAGAGTGCTCTGCCGCCCCTCACTGCCCCGTGTGTGCGGCGGCTAAAAAGCCCACCAATCACATGATGGGGCAGGGGGGCTGCAAGCCTCCCCGCGCTTCTCGGCAAACGCCGGGGGCTAGCCTGCCGACCCAGGCTGCCTCCGACGTCAATCATGCGTCGACGCCGACGCCCATGGAGGAGGTTGTAGAGACGATCCAGTAATGGATCAAGTCTCCAACCTCCTGGTCCAGACGAATCTCAACCACTGTGCCGCGGCGCAGGATCTCTTCCTGCAAACCATGGCACAGTGGTCGATAGGTGTTGCCGTAGTCGCGGAGCCCTATTTTGTCCCTCCCCGTCCAAACTGGATGGGTGACCGGGACGGCTCCGTGGCAGTCGTCGGCTCCACGGTGGCTCATTCCCCGCCCTTGTCTCTTAGAGACAAGGGTACTGGATATGTTGCCGCCGATTGGGGGGGAATCACCATTTATGGTGTATATTTCTCCCCCAACCGGAGTTTGAACGACTTCGAGGTCTTCCTTAACAACTTGGAGGCCTCGATGCGGCGACTAGTGTCTGGGCACGTCCTCGTGCTGGGGGACTTCAACGCAAAGTCCATTGCGTGGGGTTCCCCTGCGACGGACGCCAGGGGCGAAGCCGTCGAGGAGTGGGCGGCGTCGGTGGGCCTTTGTTTGCTGAACAGGGGCTCCACCAACACGTGCGTGCGACAGCAGGGGGGGTCGATAGTGGACCTTTCGTTCGCTACCCCTGCAGTCGCCGCACGAGTAAGGAACTGGTGTGTCCTGGAAGAGGTCGAGACGCTCTCGGATCATTTTTACATCCGATTCGAGCTCTCCCGGTTCCAGGACCCTAGTAGGGGTCACGCGGCGCGGCGCCCTACCCGCTTTCCGCGGTGGGCTGTCGCCAAGCTCGACAGGGACCTACTAGAGGAGGCGGCCATTATTCACTCTTGGCTGTCTCCGCAGGCCCCGACCGAGGAGGTCGACATGGGGGCTGGTCGCTTCTGCGATGCGATTACGCAGATTTGCGATGCGGCCATGCCCCGCGTTCGTGGTTGTCGGCCTCCAAGGAAGGAGGTCTACTGGTGGTCCCAGGAGTTGGCGGACCTCCGTGCGGCCTGTGTACGTGCCCGGAGGTCCCTCACCCGTATTCGGCGACGTCACCGCGGGGTCGGTGAGGAGGTGGACCGGCTTCATGAGGAGTACCGTGAAGCTCGGAAAACTCTGCGGCTGGCCATCTGCCGCGCCAAGGATGTGAGCAGAGAGGAGATGCTGGAGAGTCTTGAGCGTGACCCCTGGGGTCGCCCTTATCGTGCGGTGCGTCAAAAGCTCCGCACGTCGGGCCCCCCCCCTTACGGAGACTCTCCAGCCCAGCTTCCTGCAGGAAGTGGTCGAGGGCCTATTCCCGCAGCGGGTGGAGCACACACCCCCGTCGATGGCTGCATCAGCCGGAGACGACGGGGGCAGCGAGGTTGATGTTCCGCCCGTCAGGGAATCGGAGTTGGGGGCGGCTGTTCTACGGATTCGATCCAAGAATACCGCCCCCGGGCCGGACGGGGTTCCAGCCCGAGTGATGGCCCGAGCCCTCGACTACATGTCGGACCACCTCAGGGAAGTGTTGGACGCTAGCCTGGCGTCCGGACGCTTCCCTGAGCGCTGGAAATGCGGGAAGCTGGTCCTGCTGCAGAAGCCGGGACGGCCTGCCGAATCGGTCGCGGCCTATAGGCCTATCGTGTTGCTGGACGAGGCGGGTAAACTTTTTGAGAGGGTGCTCTCTGCCCGCATCGTCCGGCACCTCTGCGAGGTTGGCCCCGATCTGTCGGACGCCCAATTCGGTTTCCGAGAAGGGCGTTCGACGATCGATGCCGTAATGCGCCTTAGGGCCGTGACCGAGGAGGCCGTGAGCTGCGGCGGAGTGGTGTTGGCGGTGTCCTTGGACATCGCCAACGCCTTCAATAGTCTGCCATTCAGCTGCATCAGGGAAGCGCTCCGCTACCACGGAGTGCCGGAGTACCTGAAGCGGCTGGTGGCGGACTATCTTGAAGAGCGAACCGTCATGTACGAGGACCGAGATGGCGTCTTGAGACGCAGGGCCATGTCGTGCGGTGTTCCGCAGGGGTCTGTCCTAGGACCTCTCCTGTGGAACATCGGGTACGACTGGGCCCTACGAGGGCGTCTCCCCCCCGGGCTGGGTGTAATCTGCTACGCGGATGACACCTTACTCACGGCCCGGGGGGCTAACTTCCAGGAGGCGGCGCGCCTGGCCGCCACAGGAGTTTCCCAGGTGGTCGGGCGCATTGAGGCGTTGGGATTACGGGTGGCCCTGGATAAGACGGAGGCCCTATTATTTCATGGGCCCCGTCGTGGTCCATCCGCCGGCGCCTCAATCGAGGTCGGCTCGGTCCTCGTACCGGTCCGGGCCCAGATGAGGTACCTGGGTCTGGTCCTAGACGGTAGGTGGCTCTTCGACGAGCACTTCCGACAGCTTGGTCCGAAGCTGGTGGACACTGCCTCCGCCCTAGGGCGACTTTTGCCCAATTTAGGCGGGGCCAGTGTTCCCACGAGGCGGCTGTACGCGGGGGTTGTCCGGTCCATGGCGCTGTATGGTGCACCGGTGTGGGTGGCGGCTCTGACTGCTCCGAATAGGGCGCGCCTCTGGCGCCCCCAGAGGATATTGGCGGTCAGAGCCATACGCGGATACCGCACGGTGTCCACCGAGGCGGCTTGCGCCTTGGCCGGAACACCCCCGTGGGATTTGGAGGCGGAAGTGCTCGCCGAAGTTTATCGGCGAGTAGCTGACTTCCGGGCGGAGAGCGGATTTCGCCCTCCGCCCGAAGACGTGCGCGAGTGGCGCGAAGCCGCTCGCCGAGCCACCATGGTCAGATGGTCGTTCCGGCTGGAGACTCCACGCGCTGGCTTCGCCGCCGTGGATGCTCTCCAGCCGGTCATCGCCGAGTGGGCAGGGCGGCAGCACGGGACTCTTTCCTTCCGGCTGACGCAGGTGCTTTCCGGGCACGGTTGCTTCGGAAAGTACCTGTACTTGGTCGCTAGGAGGGAATCGAGTCCCGCCTGCCACCACTGCGACTGCAGTGAGGATTCGGCCCAGCACACGCTGGCGGTCTGCCCCGCATGGGCGACGCAGCGCCGCTGCAGTCATCGGAGCGGATCTCTCACTACCGGCCGTAGTTCGCTCCATGGTCGGTAGCGACAGTTGTTTTACCGCGGTCGCTTCCTTCTGCGAGGAAGTAATCTCGCAGAAGGAGGCGGCGGAGAAGGCCCGGGAGGACGACCTCCACTCGGACCCGATCCGCCGCCGGCGAACCGGACGGCGGAGGCGCGCTTTCCTGCGCCTCATGCCGCCCTGAGTGTGGCCGCGGGTGGACGGGATGGGTTCTCCCCTCCACCCACATTAGTTTGGCCAACCGCGAGGGGACGGCGTCCGCGTGTGCCGGACGTCGCCTAAGAGAGGTCCTTGAGACGGAGCCCGCGCCAGGAGCGGGCCTGCGCTGGGAGGGGTTTAGAAGGCGATAACTACCTGGACCCCTCCTAAACTGGAAGCGCAAAGAGGGCACACCGTGTGGTTTTGGTCGGTTCGAGTCCGACACACCGCCCCGCCAAACGAGAGCCCCGGCGGGGTGACGGTCCGAGGGGATTTCCACACGCTAAAAAAAAAAAAAAAAAGAAAAAAAGGTTAGGTTAGGTTAGGTTAGGTTAGGTTAATTAGGTTTTTTTTCAAACTCATCACCGTAAAGAAAATTAAATTTTCAGACAACAACCTTGTTTAACATTTACCCGCTCACCCCACACACTAACCGGTTTCTCTATGCGGAGTGTGGCTCTGGCTCTGGCAACACAAACCTCTACATTTGAAAAGGCGGAGGTCAACCTTGGATTGACTCTTGGTGAAGCGAATGCCTTAAAACCTTTCAAAAACTCAAGTCACCACTTTCCACCCGCGTAACCCCCAAGCCGTGGGGCGCCGGCAATAGAATGTTGCCCCTCCGCTCTTGCCCGTGGATGCAGTAGGAGTCTGCTAAGGGATACCTCCGAAAGATGGGCAGCAGCGTCTTTTCGTGTTTTCAATACCTATACTGCGCTCGCCAACCCGCCTGCCAAGCGTGGCGAGTATGGCAACAACCCCCTTATGGATATAGTGCAACATAAAACCAGGCCCCGAGTCCCCGGCGGCCCCGCTAATCCTGGCTACGGTAGCAGTCACGGTAACGGCGGGGCCAGGGGTGCTAAGAATCCCCGGGAGACGATCGGCTACCAAACACTACGACGACCACTGGCCCTGGTAACACACAACATCCGCACTTTGAGGACAGACGAAAAGATTGTTGAGCTGGAAGAAGAAATTAGTAGATTACACTG
Organism: Philereme vetulata; assembly: GCA_918857605.2. Lineage (NCBI taxonomy): Eukaryota > Metazoa > Arthropoda > Insecta > Lepidoptera > Geometridae > Philereme > Philereme vetulata. Next base: position 13,310,049 of record OU975431.1, on the reverse strand, counting down.
GGACATTTTGGGGTTATCAGAAGTCCGTAGAGAGGGCGAGGACACGATATCCCTTAAGTCTGGTAACCTACTATACTACCGGGAGGGCGACCAACAGTCCCAAGGTGGTGTTGGGTTTCTCGTTCACAAGTCACTCATCAACAACATTATCCCCATCGACAGTGTGTCGAGCAGGGTCGCGTACCTGACACTCAGAATATCTAAGCGATATTCGCTGAAGGTCGTTCAGGTATATGCGCCGACCTCTTCACACCCAGATGAAGAAGTAGAGTCTATGTATGAGGACATCAGTAGAGCCATACATACGAACAAAACTCACTTTATTGTTGTTATGGGGGACTTCAATGCAAAGCTAGGCATGAGAAGCGATGATGAGTTGAGAGTGGGGCAATTTGGATATGGGCAACGGAACCCCAGGGGACAGAGGCTGGCCGATTTTCTGGAGAAAGAAGGACTTGTTATGATGAATTCTTTTTTCCAGAAGCCGCCTCACAGGAAATGGACCTGGATGAGTCCCAACGGTTCCACGAGAAATGAGATTGATTTCATCTTGACCAACAAGAAACGGATATTCAATGATGTCTCTGTGATTCACAGGGTGAAAACCGGCAGTGATCACCGAATTGTTAGAGCCACATTGAATATGAACGTTAAACTTGAAAGGTCCCGTTTGATGAAATCTACGCTCCGACCCACTCGCGCACATATCCAAAACCTCGAGAGCTTTCAACTCGAACTTGCAAATCGGTTGGAAACAGGTTCGTTGAAACCGTCCATACGGTGGGGTCCCAGTTCTTTAAGACCCCCCGTACCAATAGACCTCAGAAACTTTCTGATGACACCCTTAACCTCATGGCTGAACGACGTTCTTTGCAACTGCAGTCTCCCGATGATGCTCAGTCACATAGGCAGCTCAATAGAAAGATTTGGAAATCCTTGCGGCACGATATTCGTACCTTTAATACATCTCGTATTAAAGATACGATAGAGCGGAATAAAGGCTCCAAAGTGTTCGCGAGAGATAATTCTATTGGGCAGAGCCGCATGACAAAGCTGAAAAGGGAAGATGGCAGCATAACGTCAAGTAAAGCGGAAGTGTTAAGGGAAGTCGAAAGGTTCTATGGACGGCTCTACGATTCGGTCACTAAACCTGTTTGCAGTGCGGCCAACGACCCAAGAGCCAAACTGACCCGACATTATACCGAAGATATTCCGGACATCAGCCTGTATGAGATCAGGATGGCCTTAAAGCAGCTTAAGAACGACAAGGCGCCGGGTGAGGACGGAATCACTTCAGAGCTTCTGAAAGCGGGTGGAGCACCGGTACTTAAAGTCCTTCAGAAGCTTTTTAATTCCGCCTTGCTTGAAGGTACGACGCCAAAAGCATGGAACGGGGGCGTGGTGGTTCTGTTCTTCAAGAAAGGTGACAACACCTTGCTTAAGAATTATAGACCCATCTCGCTTTTGAGCCAAGTTTATAAGCTGTTTTCGAGGGTCATCGCGAACCGTCTCGAACGCAGGTTTGATGACTTCCAGCCTCCCGAACAAGCCGGGTTCCGTAAAGGCTACAGTACCATAGACCACATACATACGCTGCGGCAAGTCATACAGAAGACCGAAGAGTATAACTTGCCGCTATGTCTCGCGTTTGTGGACTATGAGAAAGCCTTCGATTCGATCGAAACATGGGCAGTGCTTGAGTCTCTCCAACGATGCCGTATTGACTATCGGTACATCGAAGTGTTGAAGTGTTTGTATAAAAACGCCACTATGTCAGTCCGAGTACATGAACAGAGCTCGAAGGCGATTCCCTTAAAAAGAGGCGTAAGACAGGGAGATGTCATTTCTCCGAAACTGTTTACGACCGCATTGGAAGATGCCTTCAAGCTTCTGGAATGGAAAGGACTGGGCATCAATATTAACGGCGAATACATCACTCACCTTCGGTTTGCCGACGATATTGTGGTCATGGCAAAGTCGATGGAAGAGCTCAGCACGATGCTCGAAGGCCTCAATCGAGTCTCCCAACGGGTAGGACTTAAAATGAACATGGACAAGACGAAAATCATGTCGAATGTCCATGTCGTCCCTGCCCCAGTTATGGTTGAGAACTCGGCTCTTGAAGTTGTCGACGCGTATGTATACCTAGAACAAACAGTCCAATTAGGTAGGTCCAACTTCGAGAAAGAGGTCAATCGTCGAATCCAACTCGGATGGGCAGCGTTTGGGAAACTTCGCAACGTCTTTTCGTCCAACATACCTCAGTGCCTTAAGACGAAAGTCTACAATCAGTGTGTGTTACCAGTGATGACATATGGAACCGAGACGTGGTCCTTCACTATTGGCCTTATGAATAAGCTCAGAGTCGCTCAACGAGCTATGGAGAGGGCTATGCTCGGGGTTTCTCTACGGGATCGAATCAGAAATGAGGAGATACGTAGGAGAACTCAAGTCACCGACATAGCCCGACGGATTAGCACGTTGAAGTGGCAATGGGCAGGCCATATAGCGCGCAGAACAGATGGCCGATGGGGCCGAAAGGTTCTCGAGTGGAGGCCACGGACCGGCAAGCGCAGCGTAGGACGTCCACCCACAAGATGGGCAGACAACTTGGTAAGAACCGCAGGTCGGCGTTGGATGCAGGCCGCTTCCAACCGCAGTTCCTGGAGATCAATGAGGGAGGCCTTTGTCCAGCAGTGGACGTCCTACGGCTGATATGATGATGATGAACCCCCAAGCAAACCAGGAGCTCAGTATTCTCCAACGTGCCTCGGGTTATATTAGATAGGACCCTGAGCTTCTAGAGCCACTGACTCAAAGCCAAGCTCAAATACGTACCAGCGTAACAACCTCCTCCCTCTGTCGCCCAAACTAGACCTCGGGACTTCGAGAGTCTCGCGTAAAAACTAAAATAAACTTAATCCGTTTTAGGGAAGAAGAAATTGCAGTTATTCTGGATTTCAGACTTTTCCCTATATTTGTGTCACTAAAGCTGCGCGCATTCCAAATTTCAGCACTGTGGGGTCACTTGTGTTCCCTGTGAATTTCGTCAAAGTTCAGTTTTTATTAAGGTTACCTAAGAAATTAAAAACTTCAAGGTTTAAAGTAAAAATAAAGACGGAGACGAAATGTACTGATAAAAACCCCAAATTAATAATACCTAAAAACGTACACTGTCTAGGTACGAGTACCTACCTATGGGCGTTGCAATCATTTTTTGTATGTTCACACTGTTGCCTGAAATAAACGTTAGGTAGGTATATTATTGTCATTATTATTAACTAGCTGACCAATCCGCAGCTTCGCACGCGTAGTTTTTCAATAATAACACCTTCCTTCTGCGCAGTTGGGTAAAAAGTAGCCTATGTCACCCGGGGATAGTGTAGCTTCCCAACAGTGAAATATTTTTTTAAATCAGTCCAGAAGATTCGGAGCTTATTCAATACAAACAAACAAATCTTTCCTCTTTATAATATTAGTATAGAAGACGTGTCATGTGACGTCCAATTTGACCTAATAGTCTTATTTTGTTTTTTTAACCCTCTTGAACCCCAATATTTCAACAAGCCTGCAACATTTTTAGCTCATTTAGTCGCACCAGGATTTTGCTATTGCTAGGTACTTACACTATGTACCAGAAGAGTGTGACCGGCTTCATCTATACAAAAAATGACGTCTAGCGTTTAAAAAATAAATAAAGACATAGTTAGTGATGAGTAGGTACCTCTCCTACTCGTACTAGGATGTTTAATGAACGTGTCCAGTCCCGTCATGCGCCTTCGCAGTTCGTTTGACAAGTCTGTTATCGGCAGGCAGGTGACCGAGCACGAGGTGAGATACTAGTTGTCCAAAACGATCCGATGCTTCCTAAGAAAAGAATATCTTGTCCCAGTCACGGTCGTTGTTTTATCGCGCCCATGCAGGCCAACTTTTTTTAACGTGCTCATTTGAAAAGAGTTGTTGCTTCAGTATTTTAACCTAATCTCCGCTAAACGTATTTTAATTGTAGCTAGAGATATATTTACACCCTTTTTTAAAATTATTTTTGTGCAGATCGCGCGGATTTATCAAAAACAGTTGAGTAATCCGTTTATCAACGGCGAATGACGTCTTTCTCGTTATGCCACGTTCTGGTAGATAATCTTGGTTTGGGAACGCGTGAAAGAGTTTTTAAAAAATATAATTTTGAATTAAATCTAAAATAAAACTAGGATTACGTTCACACCGATTTTAGGTGGATTTAATAATGACGCTGTTCAACGTACAGAGAGCCAACATGGTGGTCCATTCGCAGACTGCTGTGTTGGCTAAAATGACAAAGCATAACTTCTAAGAAGTGCATTTACAAATGCAGCAAAATTATACTGGTAAATTAATCTAGGGCTGAGGGATGAGGGGCAACCATAACTCCTCCATCCCTAAGAGGAAAATTATCGGTTGGATCGATTTGAGATTTGTTCCGATAATTTTGCTTATATGATAAGATTTTAAACAATTTTAAACAAAATACATACAGTAAAAATATAAGAAAACTACAGATAACTAAGCATAAGGTTGCGTATCCTAAATTTTCACCGAAGCTAGAGTCCTTCCTTTCATTTAAAACACTTTCAATCACTGCACTATGCTTTAAAGAGTACGCCATGAATTTAACTTCATCTAAGCTGATACCCTTCATGTTGAGTGCGCGTGTACTGGATAGACTCGCGTTCTTAGGTAGCTGCGGTAAGGTGAAGATCGGGATCGGCTCCACAACATCTGATTCTATGATGATACGGTGACCAATACGGATTCCATTGATTTCCAAATCACAAGGCTCATTGATGGTCACGAGCTAAGTTCCGAATACAGGATGCTTGGTGCTTACTTCGTTGTCACAATATTTGGTTAGAGTAGTCTTCAGTCTACTATATATAATCCAATTGTTAGCGTTGACTTGCTGGACCTTGACCTTCTCAATGTGGACCTGATGCGGCGTACAGTGAGTGAGATCATCGTCGAATTTCATCAGCTGTTCCATACAAGTGAGCTCACGGTACAAAACTCGGTTGTCTGCAGAACATAGAAAATGGTCGCCGGTAGATAACGGGCAGCGCGGTTTCACAATCGGTAAGTATTTCGTCCCTTTCGCCAATAAGTAAGGATATTTAGGGAAAATGGCAAAGGTTTTATTTTCGGATTGGTGGAAAATTGGTAAGGAGTACAATTTAAAATATTCATAAGTACAATTATCAGTAACTGGAATTTCCATAATAAACGTGATCTGGTTTTTCTTAATAAAAGATTTTACACAAATAGTTGCCTCTAATTTTAACAAGTTTTTATCGATAGGCGAATACACTAAGCTTTCTGAGCTAGCAATTAATTTCAAATGATACATAAGTTCTGTGGAGTTCACGATAGATTGGTGTAATATAGAGACTTTACTTAATGCTAGAGCAGTTTCAATTTCACTTAGTTTTATAAAGATAGTACGAAAACTGCTTGTAAAAACGTTAAATAATCCAATAATGTATGTGTGGAAAATCCAATTATTTTCTTTAGTAGCTAAATCTCTTAACATTATCTCGGCCTTCTTTAAACGGTTATCTAAATTTACAGTATTCTGATTAATCATTTCAGTTACATTTACGAAGCTGTCAAACATTTTTGAAACTAAAGTTAATTTCTTAGAAATGATAATTTGGTCATGACTTAAATCAGAAGTGAGTTTATCAAACTTAATCGTATCATCATGGTCTAGATTTCCTGTAACAATTTTTATAATAGAACCCAATGGATTTATGAGACCTCTTTTATAACGCTGCTGTGGAACAAGTTGTCTGTATTTATCTTTAGTTATTTCGCGTATGAACTCTGTATGTGATTTTATACTTCTCATTTGATGAGAATATGGTGCATTCCAATCGATCAATTTACACAGTTGCTCATAGTTTGTTGCAATATAATTTAAATCATTATGAATCCTTTCCAAATGAATAACCTTAACTATAGTCCAATGATTGGTCTGCACGTATGTTTGACCTTCTTTTATCGGAAGTATTCCCGGATTGCCATTAAGGTTTTGAAGTTGAAGGGCCAGGGTCGGCACTGCTACCAGCAGTATGCTGCACCACCTGTGGATGACGTTTGATATTTTTTATAGGAACTTTAGTTTTCCTTTCTCCTACTTGGATAGGCAAAACGTTTCTCTCAGGTTCACCTACAACCTTTGCTTTTACATATCGAGGTTTATCTTTGCTTTTCCGCTTGTTAACATCTTTAGCAAAAATTGTTTTTCCTAGAGGAAACTCTACTTCCAGTTCACGACCTTTCTTTTCCTTATTCTTCTCTTTAGTTGTTACCATCTTTTCTACCAAATGCTCATACAATACTTTAGTTCGCTTAGCATGATCTTTAACCAGTTTCTGGAAATAAAGCTTTTCTAATTCTATGCCATAAGGGCTGCTTGTATCAGTGTGTCCAAATACTACTTCAAATGGAGTCAAATGGAATGGTATGATTATAAGCCATAACTGAATACGTCATAATTGATGCTGCATCAGTACATCGTTTTTCATATTTAGCCAATGTATAAATTTCAATTCTTGTGGAATGGAAACGTTCAATAAGTCCCATTGAATTATGGTTATTGGGCGTACCAACGTGAAGTTCAACTTTATGTAGACTTAGAAATTCTTTAATTAATTCATTATTAAACTCAGTACCGGGGTCTGAACTGATCTTTCGTGGGATTCCGTAATATGAAAAGTACTTTATTAAAGCTCTGATTACTTCAGGTGTTGATTTTCCTTGAATTTCAAATGCCTGCCCTAACTTACTGAAAGCATCAATAAGTGTCAGATAGGTTTTTCCTTCAATGCTAAAAAGGTCTATAAAAATCTCTTGAAAAGGGGCATCTTGTGTTTGCGTTAATTGTAAGATAGGTTTGATGGGTTTCCTATCATATTTCATTTTCTGGCATGCTTCGCAAGCATTTATGACTGCTGTTACTGTTTCTTGCATTCTATCCCAATAATAATTTCTACGAATCCTAACCAACGTTTCTTTAGTACCGCGGTGATAAGTCTTTCCTTCGTGATATTTTACTATTACTGCCCTTTGTTCACTTTCATCTTCGATAGCAATTACCCGCTCTGTGAAATCATAGAAATTAATCATACCTTTCTTGAAAAGTTGAATAATTATATTTCCGAATAATTTATTTATTTATTTAATACTTTATTGCACAAAAATACAAATTACATGTACAAAAGGTGGGCTTAATGCTAATAGCATTTTCTACCTGCCAACCTCAGAGGTAACAAAAAAGGTTGGCGTGCTAACTTTTAACAATATTAATGTTAATTTAAAAAAAAAACAATAAACTCCGATTACAGTTACAATAAATACATAAACCTATTTGATATAACAATAATAATACATAGAATATATATATGAGAAATATAACAAATATATATATTTATAGATATAAAACAAAAAATACTATTACATACAACACACATAGGTACTACGTTTTCATATATTTTAACAGCCAGTGGAGGACTGCAAGAAATGACTGTAGACTAGTCGTCTGAAAACCGGTTTACTAGGCACCTTATTAATATGAGTAGGGAGAGAGTTCCATAGACCGACAGCTACCACCTCAAAAGAGTTGCCACGGAAGGCCGTTGAGTGTTGCGGGGTAGCGAGAAGGAGAGAATCAGTGGATCTGAAGTTTTGGTCATGGGTGTCAGAGAGGTAGGAAAATTTGCATTTAAGATAATGGGGAGTAAAGGGGTCCCTAAGGATCGAAAAAAGAAGACATAAAACTCTTAACTTTCTCCTGTCACGAATTGAGAGCCAGTTTGGAGCGATACTCAGACACATGATCATACTTACGGAGACCGTAGATGAACCTAATGCACGTATTGAGCAGTCGATCCAATTTGTTAAGGAGGTCCTGATTAAGGTCTAGGTACGATATATCCGCATAGTCGATTATAGATAGGAGCAAAGAGTTGACTAGGGATATTTTAGTATTTGTTGGGAGAAAGTTTTAAAACGGATAATAGAATGGAGAGATGCAAAAAATTTACGGGATACTTCCTTTACCTGAGCCACCCAGTTTAGGTTAGCATCGACAAGGAGGCCAAGATTTTTGACCACCGGTGCAAAAGGTATGATGCAATCATTATATACTAAGGGAGTGGTTGAGGGTAGGTCGATTTTTGCAAGTTGGCGAGTACTCCCGATAATGATTGCTTGACATTTGTTTGGGTTCACTTGGATGCCGTATTTACGATGTTCTTTTTCCTCAAAGTAAACAAAATACTTAATTTTTGGCTTTATGTACCGTTTCAAAAATTCTTTAACTAGTTCTGAATTATCTGTTGGTAGAAAAACTTCTAAAACCTTTTGTTTAGTTCGAGAAAGATTCCTAACTTGCATCTCATTTTTAAACCATGAGTATACCAAAATTTGATTGGGCTTTGTATCAATTGCCTCATGTAAAATCGGTATTCCAGTTGATTCTAATTCTACAGCTGAATGAATTGTTTGAGATTTACTTGATTCTGATCGCACAGGGTATTCATCATTGTCAATACTATGTCTTGACAGTGTGTCGGAGATCGCTATTGGGCTGACTGTCGCTGTCCTACTCGAATCTGATACTGTTATCGTTGATGAGTCGTTACGTGCCGTTTTCTGTTTAGATGTTATCCTTCCTATATCTTCATTTTTTATTCTTTATTGTACACAAATAGATTTACAGATAAAAATAGCTTACAAAATGGACATGTACAAAGTCGAGCTTAACCCTAATAAGATAGATAGATAGATAGATAGATAGATAATTTCTTTATCGCACACCATTAAAAATAAAACAAACAAAAGAGAATACAAAATTAAACCAAAGGTACAATGGGCGGCCTTATCACTAAAAGCGATCTCTTCCAGGCAACCTTTATAAGAGTTTTCTTCCAGCAAACCTTTGAAGATAGAGATATTTGATTATAGTGGTGGGTACGTGCACAGAAAATGACATTGGAGTAGAATACTAATATATAGTATATACTATAATAAATACAACACTTAACCATATTATAAAATAATAATAATACCTATATACTATACCTACATTAGAGATAAACATAATATATTATACAAAATATAAATAATATACCTACTTATACATAATAAATAACCTAAAAGCTTACAAGGACAGGTAATGCTCTTTGACTCTAAGCTTAAAAGTGCTTAGTGATGGACTTGCGCGGATAGAGTGTGCTAGAGAATTCCACAGGTTGACACCATGGACAGTGAAAGAACCGCCATAGCGACTGGAGGAATGAGGAGGGGTTTTGAGAAGGAGGGACTTAGATGACCTACAAGTCATCTCCGGTAGGACAAGAAAATCGAAGCGCTCACGGAGGTAAGAAGGAGCTAAAGGATTGAAAAGAGTGTTGAAGAGAAAAGTTACAACATGAAGATCACGTCGACGACGAATGGGAAGCCATTTTAGCTGGGATCTAAACATGGAGGCGTGATCAAACTTGCGCAACCCGAATATGAATCGGATACACAAATTCTGAAGACGTTCCAGTTTATTTAGAAGTTCCTCGGTGGCGTCAAGAAAACAGACATCGGCATAGTCTAAAAGGGGTAACATGAGTGTTTGAGCAAGAGTAATTTTAGTTTCAAAGGGTAAAAACTTTTGGAGACGCTTAAGAGATTGAAAAGAGTAGTTAACCCTTTTACTAATCTCATTAACATGCCGCACCCAAGACAGATGATTGTCAAAATAGACGCCAAGGTTCTTAGCATTGGCCGAGTAGCTAATCGGTGCTCCAGCGTATAAAACTGGAGGAGGATTACACTTACCGACAAGATTTAACATATAAGGGCTCCCAAAAAGTACAACCTGAGACTTCGATGGGTTGACCAGGAGACCAAAAGCCTTTGCCCACGAGTAGATATGGTTGAGATCAGACTACTTCCTTTAGGTGTTTTTTTAAGTTTCTGTTCTTTATCATCAACGTTAACTGCCATTGATTGATCCTCATTATCAGAATCTAGAGCATTGATCTTAATCCTAGACAAGGCGTCGGCGTTGGTGTTCTGTTTACCGATCTTATGAATTAGTTCGTAATCATAATCCTGTAAACGCAACCTCCAACGAGTGAGTTTACTACTCGGGTCTTTCAGAGATCGAAGACATACTAATGGTCGATGATCTGTGTATATGAAAAATTTACGACCGTATAAATAGGGCCTAAAATGTTTCACTGCCTAGATAATAGCGAGCAATTCACGTTCGATCGTGCTGTAACGTGATTCTGTGTCACTGAGTGTTCGACTAGCATACGCCACCGGTCTATCACTACCAATTGGTCCCCGGGATAGTACTGCACCTACCGCTACATTTGACGCGTCAGTCGTAAGCCCGAAAGGGTTGTCAAAGTTAAGGTACTGTTATAATGGGGCATGCGTCAACAGTTCCTTGCATTTATTAAATGCGTCAATGTACTTCTGGTTAATTACAATTCTGTAACGTTTTTTCAAACAAACTGTCAAGGGTTGAGTTACCTTTGCATAGTCCTTTATAAATCGTCTGTAATATCCTGCTAGATCTAAGAAACTTTTAATTTCAGTCGGTGTTTGCGGAATGGGATAATTCAACAATGCGTCAATTTTATCATTATTCGGTCTAAGTCCGTCCATCGTTAAGTCACATTCATTACCTTCATATCGTGTCACTGTATCGGGTTGCCTAATAATCAGTTGCTTTGGTTGATCTAAGGTATTCTGTATAACCGTGAATGCATATCCGTTTATACAGTTAACTATTGCACTAGGCATTCGTAATCCATTTGTGAATTTGTGGAAGTCAAGTATGGGTTCACCTGAATATTGGTCTATTGGTAATTTGACTCGTTTTTCTGATCGTGGGGGGATATTGATCGTGTAATTTAAATTGTTATTAATTATTGGAATATAAGTCGTACTTGTCTTCAATAGTTGTTCCTTTAAATCAATAATCGCGTCCAATTGTTGTAACAGATCGTTTCCAATAAGTCCGTCATAACGCGCGTCAACATCATACATATAAAATTTGTGCCAATTATTGTTTACAAAAGTAGGCATAAGAGGGATTTCTATCACCTTATCATGTCTACTGGATGCGTGGGTGCTAACCACTTGAAATGGTTCGTTTCGAATAAACTCGCCAAAATACTGATAAGCTTTTCGGGGACTAATGAATGATCATACTTCCGGCATCAATCATCATTTTTGCATCAATTTCTTCCAAATAAATGTACGGAAGTTTTAAATTAGGGTCACAATTTAGTTCTAGGACTTCTTGTCTATCAAGGCACTTTCGCGAAAATCCGTCTGAGTTTCGTCAGTTTGTTCTTGTTGTTCATATTGTTCGTCGGTATATTGCATGTTATCATAGTCACTACAATAGTTCATTCCATTTACGTCACTATAATTGTAATCGTCAGAGTAATAATTTTGATCATAGTAGGGCTCACATTCGTACTCGTTCATTTAATTTAAAACATTGTGGTGGTTGAGTTTTTAGAGGTGCGGCTGTCTTCATAGTTACATCAGTAGTTTGCAATTGTGGTTTTTGTACCTGCGGAGTATACCCTAATGGTTTATTACCAAACTGTGGTGGTTTATAACCAAACGGCTGTGGTGGTCTATAACCAAACGGCTGAGGGCCAAACTGTCGCTGTGGCTGAAGGCCAAACTGTGGCTTATAGCCAAATGTTGGTGGGCGGAAGCCTCCAAAATTATGTTGATGTACTTGTCCTTGTAATTGGGGCACCTTAATCTGTGAATTTTGAGGATTGCCAAATTTAAATTTCGGCAATGTATCACTGTTAGGCAATGTGGGTTTGTACCCAGATGGTTGTGTTATCAATGGCCTTGAACCTGAACCTGTAATTTGGTTGCTGCCATGTATTTTATTCATCATGTCATATTGCTCTAGGAAGTTAACTTCCTCAAGAACCACGCTCAATGCTTCTTCTAAAGTAGAGGGTGTTTTTAGTCTCACTACACGCACCATATTTTCCGGAAGATTGTACAAAAATACATTCAGAGCCGTATTGTTGTAAATGATCAGTTTAGCACGTTTTAAATCACTATCCGCAATCAAATTTACTTTCGACATTAATAACGATCGCACACTTTGGATTCGATTACAAAAATCTAAATAACTCTCACATAATTTAATTTTTAAAGATTCCAATTCTATATTTATACACGCTTCACCAGGCGGATCTCCAAAATGTTGCATGAGTAATTCCTTTAAAGCGGACCAAGACACAACATCCTCTCGTTCTGATAAGAGCGCAGCTGCGTTCTCCGTAAGCCTACTTGTTAAAACGTTGAAGACGTATAAATTTTGTTCTTCAAAATCTTTTTTTACTGAATCGATCGATCACATATTGGCATTTTCGTAAATAAAGACTTAAATGTCTTTTGTTACCGTTATACAATGGTATTAATTGAACAATTTCCTTTGGAATTAACTCTACTTTCGCCATTGCCATAGAGTAGTAAAATAATCGGAGAAGGCAACTTCACTTAATTTTACACAGATATAAATTAACACACAAAAAAATAATACAATAGAAATACAACTAAAAGCACAACAAAAGTTGGAATAAGGGAATTATTTTTTTGTAAATACATATGTAAAAAAAAATATTTTATATAAAAAATTATTTTATCCAAATTTTAAAATTATGTTACGATCAATTTAAAGATCAAGTAACACTAATTTTTACCTATATTACCTTACAGTACAAATATGAATGATAAAATATGCACTATCTAATTTTTCTTAGCTCTATGGTGTTCTATTTTTAGAACAAGGTTAGCTTAATAGAATTACATACAAGTTAACCATAGACGTTATAATGAGAGAAGTCTTATCTCAATAATAACAAAAATTATAATCTATTATATCGATTTTTATGAGGTTAGGAGATTATAGGAAAGGAATGGCGAAAAGTTTCACTCACCAACCGACCGCTACTCCCATGCTCACTTTTCTATACCCGTAAGAGAAATTTGTTTGGTTCGATACAGATTTATATTTCGCGAATTTTCGTGAAAATTTTCCTGGCGGATTTTTACGTCGGGAAATCGCGGAAAACACGTGGAAACTTAGAAAGTCTGCTCCGGCTGCGCCACTCTTGGTTTGGGAACGTGTGAAAGAGTTTTTAAAAAATATAATTTTGAATTAAATCTAAAATAAAACTAGGATTACGTTCACACCGATTTGAGGTGGATTTAATAAAGACGCTGTTCAACGTACAGAGAGCCAACATGGTGGTCCATCCGCAGACTGATGTGTTGGCTAAAATGACAAAGCATAACTTCTAAGAAGTGCATTTGCAAATGCAGCAAAATTATACTAGTAAATTAATCTAGGGCTGAGGGTTGAGGGGCAACCATAACTAGATCGTCAACATTTTTTGTATCTAAATATTATGGTATATAATAATATACGGTTCACCCACTTCGTGACGAACGCCTTACCTACACTTATTCATGTACTTAGCAGCCTGAGCGCGCGACATTTTGGATCGTTTGGGATGCGTACACAGAATGATTGGCACATAGCGGGAAACATACTTACGTAACGTCCGCTCTGTGCGAAGCGAAATCGATAATTATTTTTGTTTGATGATGCATCGTGGACAAAATGCTGAGCTACCGCTCGTATTTTTTGTTTTGCAAAAAACTGACGTTATCGTTTTGTTATTCCGATCACGTTCTTATTAAACACACTGTATGTACTAAATTTCACGCTTCGAAAGTTATCCTCGGACAAACATACATACATACATACAACGCCGATTCGTCCAAGTTGATTTGGACAATGACAATGTAGGCGAATTAAATACCTACAACTGACGATGTTAGACGATGTAGGTATATCGTGTATAGTTAGGTAGTTATTGAAAGATATTATTTTGAAATTACCCGTAGTGTCATCCGAAATGTGACTGGAGCAATCCCAGCATCCACATCTGACGCAGGTTAGAGTTCCGTCGGCTGGGCTCCGAGCCCCTACAATGCATATCCTCCTGTAGAAGAGGTATCGTTGTTGGCTCTCCCTCCACCATCGCCCTCCCCCCTCGGCATCAATCACTCCGTCCGTCGGCGTCGCTCGATAATGCAACACCAGGGCTCAGCGCGACCGCACGACCTGCCTCAGTGCCGGTTCACATTGAACAAGTGCTCAGAAGAGTACAATACTAGAGTGGAGTGGTACTGGTAGTATGGAACGCTACCTGCCATGTTGGCTCCTACAGCTAGTTAGGTACTCGAATTGACCAACAATAGGGTAGCATTCATGTGTCATGCATGATAAGATAAGACTTATTTTATTATCAAACTTTTAACTTCCTAACCTTAGTTAAGCCCTTGGAAACTTTTGTACCTTATTATGTGATGTACTTAGGTATACCTAGGTATGTTGTACATAATAGGTATAGGTTTGTTTGACGACCTCCGTGGCGCAGTGGGTGAATAGCCGGCTGAGACGCAGGAGGTTGTGGGTTCGAATCCTGCCGCGGAACAAATGTTTGCATGATCTACAGATATTTGTGCTGGGTCTGTTTGTTTCTTTATCAGACTAATATTATAAATGCGAAACTCTGGATGTTTGTTACTCAATTTGGTATGTACTTAGATTATAACCTGGATTACCACATATGCTACTTTTTATCGCATAAATCAGTTCCCATAGGAGAAAAATGGGATGTCAAAGTTTATGCGTATTTTTGCACCTCAGAACAACGCGGGAGAAGCCGCTGGCAACAGTTAGTATATTATAAGAATATATTTATTTTCATGGCACTATTTTTAAATAGTCTAAGATTACAAATAATATTCATTTTGAACTGACTTATATAAAAGGAGGTTCTGAATTCTGTTGTATTTTTTTTTATGTTTGTTCCTACCTCTGAGTCTCTGACAGAACTCATTTATTTATCTACCGATTTGGAAAATTCTTTTTTTTAAAGGTTATGCTTTCAGATTGGTCCCATAGAAATTTCATCAAAATTGGTAGTCTGGTTTATCTGTTATCTAAAATCGGTTTTTTGTTGAACGCTCATTTTTTCCGCAGCATGTTGTAAGTAATCGGAGTACTACCTACTTACTTGGCCACTGGCCACTGGCCACTGCCCGCGTATCGCAGCGGAGCCTGCTCAACCACTGCTCAACACATTATTTTTAATAAATAATTCTGGTCATTTTACAAAGCGCTTTGTATAACCAGTTCTCTGATACAATAATTATATATTTTTTTTGTAAATTAATTCTTAGAATACTTACCTTTAAAGAGAAACAATCGAGCCGGAACATATATCTATATAGATCATGCAAACAATTGTTCACGGCGGAATTAGAAATATTACAAAAAAAGATCTGCCCCCCTTTTAGAAGTGTGTTTTTAAATAGTGTACCTACTCACGAACCCCATCTTATGAGGTCTAGTTGAAAAGGTATTTTAAATAGTGTACCTACTCACGAACCCCATCTTATGGGGTCTAGTTGAAAAGGTATTTTAAATAGTGTACCTACTCACGAACCCCATCTTATGGGGTCTAGTTGAAAAGGTATTTTAAATAGTGTACCTACTCACGAACCCCATCTTATGGGGTCTAGTTGAAAAGGTATTTTAAATAGTGTACCTACTCACGAACCCCATCTTATGAGGTCTAGTTGAAAAGGTATTTTAAATAGTGTACCTACTCACGAACCCCATCTTATGGGGTCTAGTTGAAAAGGTATTTTAAATAGTGTACCTACTCACGAACCCCATCTTATGGGGTCTAGTTGAAAAGGTATTTTAAATAGTGTACCTACTCACGAACCCCATCTTATGGGGTCTAGTTGAAAAGGTATTTTAAATAGTGTACCTACTCACGAACCCCATCTTATGAGGTCTAGTTGAAAAGGTATTTTAAATAGTGTACCTACTCACGAACCCCATCTTATGGGGTCTAGTTGAAAAGGTATTTTAAATAGTGTACCTACTCACGAACCCCATCTTATGGGGTCTAGTTGAAAAGGTATTTTAAATAGTGTACCTACTCACGAACCCCATCTTATGGGGTCTAGTTGAAAAGGTATTTTAAATAGTGTACCTACTCACGAACCCCATCTTATGAGGTCTAGTTGAAAAGGTATTTTAAAGGTTCCTGACATTTTTGATAGGTACACGAGCCCATTTACGAAGCTTTACTTCAAAGTGTCCCCCCCCCCCCCCCCCCCCCCCCCCTTAGTTGGATAGTATCTAAATGAAATAGTATCGACAATAGTAACAGTGTAGTTGTACCTAATAACAAGTATCCTCAGCTGAGTGGACTTTACTAGTTAAGGAGCTGTAGCGGCAAAATTATCAGTAGGTATCTAGTCTGTAGTTGGGTTTGTTTGTAGATAAGGAGTTAATATTTTTATGTTCATACAAAATGACCAAAATCAACTGCAATAAGATACAGCCGTACTGAGTACGGACGGAGCCCTCCACTGTGCGGAGATCGACCCGCGCTTCACCAACTAAAACAAGAGCCTGTGGAATAGATCCTCATTTTCATGAAAAAATATAGGTACCTACGGGGTAATTTTATTGCGGGCATTCATAGATCTTTATTGCACACCATTAAAAATGCATCAAAACAAAAGAGAATAGGTACCTACACAATTAAATCAAAGGTACGATGAGGTTTAGGTACCTACAGAGTAAGTTAAAACAAATAACAAGAAAGTTTACAAAGCTTGCAATCGGTAGTTGATTCGCGACACTGGAGTCATGGTGCAAGTGTAAGCATCCTAGCTAACGTAGGTACATCGGGCACACATTCGTCGTGTCTTACGTGAAGGCCCTTCAAGAAAAGTCTTTATTTTATTAGTTATGTTGTTTAGATTGCGAGAGAGCGGTCCGGTCGATCTAGCGCGGCGCTCGGCGGTGGAGAGCGGCGGCGCGGGCGGCCGGCGCCGGTCGATACGCGAGTGAATGGCAGAGATGGGGGCCGCAGGGCGGGCGGCAGGCGGCGGGCGCAGGGCGGGGGGCGGCGGGAGGCAGGCGGGTGGCATCAGTCGCGGCCGGCGCGCCGCTCCGAGCTGTGGTGTCCCCTCGCGCCAGCTCCCGCCAGCAGCGCCACGCACGCGAGCGCCGGCAGGTGAGCGCAACCGCCCCCTCCCCCCGGACCGGACCGCGCCGCGGCGGGATCGATCCACGCGCCGTCCGTCGGGCGGGCAATCGATGCGGCGGTCCGCTCCCTCCTGTGCGTTCTCGTGGGCGGCGGCAGCACTGGGGTGACGTCACCCCGCACTCCACGCATCCGACCCGAGTGCGTGACTCGAACCCTTCCTTCCCACCTCTGTTATCTATTCTGTGCAACAAGCACTTCATCAAATACCTACCTTTCCTCACACAAATCCTTCAAAACTGAGGGACTTTTTATAATATAAAATTTTGATGAATTTAGTACTAAAGTTACATGAAGTGTGTATCATATAATATTCATTATTTAGTATTATTAAAGCCAGAACGCCTGAACCGATTTCGAACCGAAGAAACGGATATCTACTACTAGAATATTTGCGGAGATACTCGTACGCTGTGTCTTGCATCGGTTGCAAGGACCTGTCATCCCTATTGCTTGGGTGCTCTGCACCGATCGACCAAATAAAGCCTAGCTTACTTGTACATTATCATAACCTACCTAGCTTTCTTTTATCAATAAATTTCCTTCTGCTACTGTGCTAGACGCTAGCGCAAGTAGTAGGTAGGTATTGCCGCAAACCGTGCTTGTGTTGCTACAGCGGAGTGAAAGGCTCGAGACTCAAGTAGTTGAGATTTAACAGAATGCACCATTCTGGAGCTGGATCTCTCTTCTGACGTGGAGTCCGGTCGTGGAGCAGACGGTCATTAATTGCATTCCATATAGATAGGTATATTATTAGATATGGGTTCCGGTTGGAATAATTCAATTTGTTACACATCTTTAGGTGGCACGCGAGACATTGGCCAGGCATGTCTCGCGTCTGGAGGGCAAGTGGGGCGGGCAAGTAGGATGCTGGGTTCGCTTCCGCGATCATTTAATTAGGTCTGCGTGGGATACGGGGGGGAGGAGGGCGTCGGGCGGGGGTGATTGCACTTGTAGGGGGAGGTTTTGTGGCTCGCTAGCCCTCTGCAATATCTACTAAGTAAGTACTTACTGGATTCATAATTTGGACAGGTTAGGAAGATAGTGACGTCGAACCGTCTTTTAGATACCGTCCGTCGGTCGTCGTCAAAGACGAATCAAAGCTGTAGGCGTGTAGAATGTTAACGAATTATCAAGGGCAGTTATTAAATACCTAGTATCTAACACAGGGTTCCTCTTGAACGCAGGTCCAGTGGCTGCAAAGGCAGGCGAGGCATGGAGGGCGGCGCGGGCGCAGGCAGCGTGGCGTCGCTCACCATGGACTGCGAGGACATGTTCAAAGAGATCACCAAGAAACTGTATGGCGAGGAGGCGACCGTTGGCGTGGGCGTCGGCGTAGTGGGCGTCGAGTTCCCCGCCGCCGAGCGCGACCTGGAGGACGACCTTCGACCAGAGGAGCACATCACGGCGTGGGGACTCGCCGCACTCATGCAGAACGGCTTCCCGCCACCCGGCATCCTGCAAGCCAACTTCACACCGCGCACCGACCCCACGGCCGAGGACCGCTGGACGGCAGCCGAGGAGCCGCTCGCGTGGGCGCACTCGCGCGTCGCTGCCTACAACCCGGCGCAGCGGCTCTTCAAGTGTGCCGACTGCGAGTGCGTGGGTTTCCTGGCGCGCGTGGCGGAGCACTGGCTTGGCACGCATTCCCAGGCGCGCGCCTTCCAGTGCCCGCTCGCCGGCTGCGGCTTCGCGTCCGGCTGGGCGCGCAGCGTGAGACAACACCTCGCGCGCGACCACCACTCCGACCCCGCGGCCGCCGACCACCTGCTGCGCGACAACCCCGCACTCGATGACCTCACGCGCTACCTGCAGCGCCTCAAGAGCAAGGTGGAGTCTCTCCGGCACGAGCGGCGGCCGTCCTCCGGCGGCAGCGGCGGTAACGCGAGCAGCGGCGAGCAGGCGGACGGGGGTGCAGCTGCAGGGGGCGCGGGGGACGGCAAGCGGTACGCGTGCGGCGCCTGCCCCTACGCCACCGACCGGCGCGACCTCTTCACGCGGCACGAGAACATCCACCGCGACGAAAAGCCCTTCCACTGCTATCTATGCCAGAAGCAGTTCAACCGCGCCGACCACGTCAAGAAGCACTTTCTGCGCATGCACCGCGACCAGCCCTACGACCTGAACCGCATCCGGCGGCAGGCCGCCAAGCCACCTCCCGCGCCGGCGCCGGCACCCGGCCCGCCCTCGCACTACTATAAGCCGCCGGGCGAGCCTCCGCCCGCGCCCGCGCCCGCGCCCTCGATGCCGACGCTGCTCCCGGCGCCGAGCGCCCCCCCGCAGCAGGTGGAGTACCGCGCGCCGCCGCCTCTCGTGAAGCAGGAGCGCGTGCACCTGAAAGCGGAGCCGGCGCCCGCGCCCGCGCCGCTGCACAAGCCGCCGCCGCCCGCCGCCGCGCCCGCGCCCCCTGTCGCCTCCGCCGCGCCTGGCGCCGCGCGACGCAAGGTGACTCCCGTCCCGTCTCGCTCCTTACCCGCCACCCCGCTCCTCCCCACGAGTGACGTCACGCCTTACGTTGCAGGGCGAGCGGCGCTACGCGTGCTGCTACTGCGCGTGGTCTGGGGTCGACAACTGGTGCTTGAAGCGGCACCTGAACACGCACCTGAAGCCGTTCGCGTGCGCGCTGTGCGAGTACAAGGCGGCGCGCGCCGAGCGGCTCGCTACACACGTGCACAAGGTGCACAACAAGAAGGCGTGCGGCAAGTGCGCCTTCCTCGCTGACGACCACCATCAGCTTGCAGTGCATCTGCGCGACGCACAGTCAGTATAGCCTTATTTATCTATTTTAA
Source organism: Philereme vetulata (assembly GCA_918857605.2). Taxonomy (NCBI): domain Eukaryota; kingdom Metazoa; phylum Arthropoda; class Insecta; order Lepidoptera; family Geometridae; genus Philereme; species Philereme vetulata. The sequence goes on along the minus strand of OU975431.1, from coordinate 13,290,032 downwards.
ACCGGTAGGTTATGGTAGACTTATAATTTGGGGTTGAATTTCCTAAAATCCCTTAATTAATTACTACCCACCTACACTTAGGTACATTTCAGCTTTCTATCTTCAGCGGCCTCACGCTGTGCGTTGATTTCAGAAAAAGACTGCTATATAGATAAGCTACGTGTTTTCTTTACTTATGATAACATTGCGCGCAAGCACACACAGAACATGCAGTAGGTATAGCTATTTACGAGAGAACCACTAAGTACTTTTATTTATCAGATTCTTTTTATGTTCCAGCCACATCGAGAGCCGAAACCTGAAAGTGCCGACGACGCCGACGACCGTGTCGCGCGGCACCGGCACCGCGGGCGCTGGACCCGCGGCCGCGCCCGCTGCCGCCGCCAACGCCGGCTTCATTGTTGGTGGAGCCCAGCAGCAGCAGCAGCAGCAGGGCGAGAGCGCGGCGGGCGCAGGTGGCGCGGTGGTGGGGGTGGGGCGGCGGCGCGAGGTGCGCGCGGCGGGCGCGGCGCGTCTCTTTGGGTACCTGGAGGCGTCGGACGGCTCGGCGGACGAGTACGAGGCGGCGGAGTACGCGGCGGCGGCGGCGGCGGCGGCAGGTGCCGCGCCCCCCGCGCCGCTGCCCTACGCGCGCGACAAGGAGAACGCGGCGCCGCTGCTCCACGACCACTGCCTGCGCTACTAGTGCGGTCCCTTGTCAACGCCACGCGCCAACTGCCTATTATACTAGTATTTTGAATACCTGCGCCTTGTTTGCCTGCGCTGCACTACGTTGTCCACATAGGTACGAGTAGGTAGCTACTATATTGGCTGGCTTTTGTGAGTGTAGGCGATTGATGTTATTTTAAACGAAAATGAAAACAATGTGGGTTGGTAAGCGGGCACCAGCCTACATTTCTCCGCAAGAACGTTAGTAAGGTAGGTAGGTAGTTGGGTGTGCAATTTTATTATTTCATGTGTATATTTATACCTAAGTCAGTTAGAATTAGCTGTAAGAACTCTAATTGTAGTTATGATGTGCTTAATGGACGTGACACTACACACTATACAAATAGTTTCCTACCTAAAGGTCTTGTAATACCAACAACAGTGCAGTGAACATTTTCTTAATACGTACCTATAGTTGATGGATGATTGAGTACCTAACGGATGTACAGGACCAGGCTGTAATTATATTACACATCGAGTTTCCCAAACAGGCAATCAACTAGTTTCAGCTTAGGACAGCTTCGTCTCTGTCAAACATACCTGAGTGATATTTTTTGACGTTAATTTGTGAGCAAGTCACGTCAAACGTCCACTTAAAAATATATAGAGATAGACATGCAGAGTTGTTAACCTCTAATCCAATCTGTCATAAGTATAAGTTTTAACAGCTGTTGGTTTTCTTACAAATAAATTAAATTAAATCCTCCTAAAGCCAAAAATAACTGACATCTGTAACATCTAAAATAAAAACCTTTACACCCAAGGAACTTGTACTAAATCATGGAAGGAGTGCTATTGCGTCAATATGTCACAAGTTGTCTATACGCTAGTAATGCTACCGTGTCGATATTTGATATCGATGAATTGGATGACTATTCCTAAGCTACCTGTAATTACATACGATACGAACGAACCCAATTTTTGTGGATCGTTTTGTAGGTTCGGAGTTTTTGAAGCAAACTTCTTTAAGCACGCTTGACTTAGGGAGTAAGCTGGTGAATGCGTTACGAAAAGTGCAAACGGAATTTTAAACAATTATTAAAAAAAAAATTATTAAATCAGTCCAAACTTATTTGATAGTTAGTACCTATTACATAATCCTGTTATAAAGCTGAAAAGATGCTAAAAAGCTGTTAAAAAGATGTGAATTTCATTAACCGAGACACTTGAATAAAATCAATATTTATTTAATCACAAAGATCACTTTGAACGTCAATTTACCCCCTGTTCCTTCGCCACCAAACCAGGAAGAAACAAGGATGGTTATTCTTTTTAATGATTATTTACATCACTGTCTAACTGTCTACTGGTAGGTAGGTATAATACAGAAAATAAAAATAATATATAATCAATAGTAAAACAAAACAAAATGTCTAAGTTTTTTCATAAGATTATTTTTATTTATGATTTTGCTCAAGATTAAAGCATTAAAGCGGTTTGCAGGAGTTAAGTATAAAATTGCAAGCAATTCCCCTTAGAAAACTTATTTACGATCTCTAATCATGGGAACACAGCAAAACACACCATCCCTACATTACTTCCTTTTTATTCAACTATTTAAACAACAAATGTTTTAAGTAAAATTGATAAACATGTTTTCACAACCAATGTTGATGATGGTGACAAGTGGCATCGTCTTTGAGTCGCCTCCATTTTATGTTCCCAGGCACAAATAAATCGGGAGTGAAATGTCTTGAACACAGGTAACTCCTATTGGTCCACTCCCAATTCGGTTTACCAGATAAGCACTTTATCCATTTTCTTTTCAGAACCTCTTTGTTTGGAAAACTGTAAAATAAAATTTCTGTCATAAAAATAGGTAAGTATAAGTTTAGTACAAAATAATAATGCCTCTAAATAATATTCCTATCTAAATATCAGCCATAAAACCATTACAAATAATTACTACGAGAACAAACACTAGAAAAAGAATTAAAACATGGTGTTTCTTTGATTCATAAAGTTGTTTTTATAATGATATGAAATAGTAGGTACTTATGTATTTATACCTAAAATATGTCTGGTTTCTCGTTATATTATAATAAAAATACAATTTCGATAAAATAATATATCGATAACAATTAATAAAAACCAATCTGGGTTAGATTGGTTTTTATTAATTGTTATCAAATTTATAAATCTCTATGCGAGAATGCATTTTTTTTCAGCCCTGATGTAATTGAACTAAAAACAGTCTAAAATCGGGGCGTAGTTATATTCTATAAAGATTTAGCGAAACTATTACGAGTTTTACATAAGTATTATACTCTTATTAATGAACATTTTATCATAAAAATATATCAAATACTTACCGATGAATGGATAATATTTCCCGACAGTTTTCCTTACGTCCTGAGTGGGACAAACAGTTATTTACCGCACAAGACATCTACACAGCGAAAAAGTAGGTACCTACACATTAAAACCACAATTAAACCATTTTTATGTTGTTTGTACATTATTTTGCAATAACAATTTATATTTTCACAATGTTTACCTCCTAATTTGACGCTAATAAAACTCGACCAAATTGAATCTTTACCCTGATGCCATGAACAATCAAAGAGGTTAAGACTTTTCAAATTGGAAGACTTATGTTCACAATCTCACCACCCACCAGACCGAAGAAAATCTTGCCGGATGACAGTTCGAGCAGTAGCTCTTATATTATTTGTTGGTCCATTCACACATTGGCAGAACTGCATAAGGAAGAAAGGAGACGGGTGTAGATCCGACACTTTCTGCTATTAGCACTTCTTCCATGTTAAAGTACATCTTCCTTGTTTACACCGCACGGTTAGTCAACATTACAAATCTACACTAATTATAAAGAGGAAAGATTATTTTTGTATGTTTGTAACGCATAAGCTCAAAAACTACTGGTCCGATTTCAAAAATTCTTTCACCATTAGAATGCTACATTATCCCTGAGTAACATAGGCTACTTTTTACCCAACTGCGCAGGAGGGTAATGTTTTTATTAAAAAAACTACGCGTGCGAAGCTGCGGATATCGTATAATCGATCGAGCGAAGCGAGATCTCTTAACTCAACTAGGGCAAATCGGCGTTGTATATATGTAATGTATGTATGTATGTTAGTCCGAGGATAACTTTCGAAGTGTTGAACCGATCATCGTGAAATTTAATACATAAGTAGGTACCTAGTGATGGCACAATTTTGGTATGACTAAACGAGCTAAAAATGTTGGGGGGTTGTTGAGATATTGGGGTTCAAGCGGGGTAAAAAAAATGAAAATGAGGCTAACTGGTCAAGTAGGACGTCAAATGAAAGGTATTCATTTGTACATTTAAGACTCCGTTTTTATTTTTCGTAAATTCTTTATACCTAGTTTTTGAGTTATTCACCATAATAAAAACTAAACATTCACAGAGTGCACCAGTGACCCCACAGTGCTGTGGCTGCGTGTGGCATAAGTGACACAAACATAGGCAAAAGTCTGAAATCCAGAATAACTGCAATTTGTACCCCAAAAAACAGTAACCACATGACATGAACTCCCGTTACCTGTAATTTGAATTAAACTGTAGGTCAAGTTCGTTGGTTATTATTTCGTGACACTATTTTGATAGTCAAAGATTACAAATAATATTTTTTTGTTTTAATCGGAGACTCGCGAGATCTCAGTTCGGGGCAAACCACTATTAGTCTAAATTATTAGCTGACCAATCCGCAGCTTCGCAAACATGGTTACAAACATACAAATCTTTCCTCTCTATAATATTAGTATAGTATTACTTTAAAGGTTCAAAAGCACAAATGAACACTATTTGTGAAACTGATCCCGTTATTCACTCACTAGCACTGTGTAGCGCTGTGTATGTCGCTCGAAAAAGCAATTCCGTTTGGGTACCTACCCACCTACTTACCCATCTACCTACCCACCTACCTATGGATCATTTTCATTTATTTATTCAGAACAATCAGATAATCGTATTTGAAATAACATCATATTTACAAATTACAATATTTAAAATTATAACATAAGACACATCACATTATCGCTCACATGTCAAAAATAATAAAACAAAACTAATTTATACCATGTCACAAATTCATTAAATTAACCATTAACTCAAATCCATAGGAAAAAATACAACCGACTATTCAATATTATTACAAATCATAAAATCATAAACTACTTAGAAACATCCTTTCAACAAAAGCTATTTTAGTCTTGACTTGAATTTAAAAGGACTCTCGATAACTTTCATATCGTTAGGAAATACGTTGAAGTGTTACAGCTTGATGCCGCGACCGCGATGTTTGGCAACATTCAATTTTGGACTAAGAGGTGTCTCAAGATCTTTTCCTCTTGTGTCTATTGTTTTCCTTTGTTCAAAAGTTTCATATTTAAGCGGATTTTTAACTACGTCCAGTAAGACTACCAGAATGTATAGGCTGGGAACTGTCAGAATATTGAAGTTTTGAAAATGTTCTTTACATGGTTCCCATTGTGGAATGCGCACTTTAGTTCAAATGGCCTTTTTTTAATATCAAACGCTCTATTTATGTTATTGTCACAACTGGTTATCCTAAAACTTCACACTATATCTTAATGTTGAGTGTAGCAGCGCACAGTATGCCATTTCAAGTTGTAAGATCCCTACCTCTTCTCTAAGGCTGAACTTATACAATTAAGAATAGATACCATCTCATTTTTCCAGTTCCAAGTTTAAAGGATAGCTTGTTAATATTGAGTAGTAAGTTATTGAGATGAAACCATTGATTAAAAACTACAAGCGCATTTTAAATGTTGATTTTAAGTTCTTGTAAGCAAGAGACTGGTATGACTGTTTAGGGGTTTCGGATGAGGAGGTTGGAATGAGTAGATGCATCTTCCAATTACCAATTTATATTTCCACAAGTGTACTTGTATGAACTAATTGAGTGGGGAGAGACGACTGGCGCGGGCACACTACACTACAACAGCGATCATCTACTTAGGTACGACTTACGCGAGTCAGCTATTCCGTATGTAGTGTGTCCCTACAACTGCATTAGTATCGTCCGCATAAATAACTAGTTTAATATCGGGAATGGCATTGCTTACAAAGTTGATGAGATCTTTAAGGAAAATAACAAAAAATATGGGCCCTAATATAGCCTTGTGGAACTCCACGTGCGATATTTGTATTTGTAAGACGTTGTCCGAATAGAGGGATGGTGTATTGCCTGCAATAAAATGATGAAACGCGTTATTAACCTTAGGTTAATCTGTGACACGTTTCGGTTTCTAGTTTTGCGTGCGACAGGAACGACGTTGTACAATTCGAATGTGGTTGTTTATGAAAGCTCGATGTGTAGTACCTAGTAACATGGTGCCTAGTCGTAGCTTAGTTCGGTCGGATAGAGGCGGTACAGAGTCCGCGTCTGGTGTCAGTCCATCAGGACGGCCACCTAAAACCTCTCGCCGCACGCCGCTGCCTGCAGTCTGCGTGTGGAGTGCAAGCTGCGCCGCGGGAGGCAGTGATACTAATATAGATGACATGTTGTTTTGTTCAATGCTATTATCTAGATGTATCGAATATATTTAGATGTTGTTTCTTTTGTAATGGCGATGGAGGCACGCCTGCCGCGGCGCGGTACCTACTGTGCGACACGCAGTACCTACCGCCGCGTCAGTCTGTGTGTGTGAACCGCGACCAGCTTAGCGCACGTTCATATACAAAGCGAGTATACCTACAGGGTGCTGCTGCACGTATCCAAAGACTTAATCATTGACCTCGCTTACGAAAATTGAATTGTTCTATGACTTTTAGAAATTCAATGTCTGATTCAATCTATCTAAGATGATTAATCCTTAAAAAATATTTAAATTCAATTTAATTTATACGAAATATTCAGTTTTATAGGTTGAACCACCCCTTTGAGGTTAACATACATATGTGGGAGCACCCTGTACACGCAGCGTGGCTCTAACAATAGACGATAAGCTTCAGTGACCTGTACAGAAACAAATAAAATTGATCCCACCAATTTATTAAGAGGACTATTCATTTAAATTGCTTAGTTAGCTGCCGTACCTACCTACCTACTGGCCTTTTGATTTAGTAAGAGGACTATTCATTTAAATTGCTTAGTTAGCTGCCGTACCTACCTACCTACTGGCCTTTTGATTTATTAGAGGACTATTCATTTAAATTGCTTAGTTAGCTGCCGTACCTACCTACCTACTGGCCTTTTGATTTATTAGAGGACTATTCATTTAAATTGCTTAGTTAGCTGCCGTACCTACCTACCTACTGGCCTTTTGATTTATTAAGAGGACTATTCATTTAAATTGCTTAGTTAGCTGCCGTACCTACCTACCTACTGGCCTTTTGATTTATTAGAGGACTATTCATTTAAATTGCTTAGTTAGCTGCCGTACCTACCTACCTACTGGCCTTTTGATTTATTAGAGGACTATTCATTTAAATTGCTTAGTTAGCTGCCGTACCTACCTACCTACTGGCCTTTTGATTTATTAAGAGGACTATTCATTTAAATTGCTTAGTTAGCTGCCGTACCTACCTACCTACTGGCCTTTTGATTTATTAGAGGACTATTCATTTAAATTGCTTAGTTAGCTGCCGTACCTACCTACCTACTGGCCTTTTGATTTATTAGAGGACTATTCATTTAAATTGCTTAGTTAGCTGCCGTACCTACCTACCTACTGGCCTTGTGATTTATTAAGAGGACTATTCATTTAAATTGCTTAGTTAGCTGCCGTACCTACCTACCTACTGGCCTTTTGATTTATTAGAGGACTATTCATTTAAATTGCTTAGTTAGCTGCCGTACCTACCTACCTACTGGCCTTTTGATTTATTAAGAGGACTATTCATTTAAATTGCTTAGTTAGCTGCCGTACCTACCTACCTACTGGCCTTTTGATTTATTAGAGGACTATTCATTTAAATTGCTTAGTTAGCTGCCGTACCTACCTACCTACTGGCCTTTTGAGTTTGCTAATTTAAATTTATTGCGTTTTGGTCAAAGATTAGAATGAATAATTATGAAAATTCTAAATATTATATTTGAAATTCGAGATGCTACAAAGTAAATGTAAACGAATGGACGGTAAAAATGTCTCATTTTTGTGGCGGGAATGCTTTGAATGAAACAAAAAACAATTAAAAAAAGTTTTTATCTGTACGTTTCATTTTTTTTAAACGACTTGTGTATGTTTAAAACACATAATCGTGTGTGTGATAGCGTGTGTGCTACTGGCGTGAATGTTTGTTTATTTATTATTTGAATGTCGGCGCATTTGAAAATATTTATGAATATTGTCCAATTCGCAGTAATGAAAGCACGGTTTCGGTAATACTGGTTTATTGAGTATACTCAGACGCCTTCGGTTACATTACACGATACGTTCGTACAAACTAGCAGATCGATATAAAAGTGATGCGTCGACCGACGCCGCGCCAACACCGCGCCGACACCGCGCCGACGCTGACGCCGCGCAGAAGACACTCTTACAACTAACGAGATTAAAAAAGGCAGGAGGGCGCCGCGGCCCCGTCGTACTAAAATTACATCGAAAAATACACTCGCACCGGAATTACGGCCGATTTACATAGTAGAAGCGTTTAAAGGCACGTGTGTGCGCCGGCGCCGGGAACGCAGCGCCTTACTCGCAACCTATCAGTACGATGTAAGCCGGCCGCAGCCGCTCGGCACAGCCGCCTCGGCCGCCGCGACCCCTCCCATACAAAAATATATAGAGCTACAGCAATACGCGACTCCTTTACGATTGTGCGTCGCCAGTTCGTCACTCGGTGGCGGGCGGCGGCGCGAGGGGCGCGGGCGGCGCGGCGACCGGACGGCGCAGCAGGGCCGGCTTGGCGGCGAGCTTGGGCTTCAGCGAGCCGCCCGTGAGCGTGAGCTCCGCGAACTTCGCGCACACGCGCGCCGTGTTGCGCGCCGGCACGGGGCTCCCGCCCGCCCCCGTCCTCGCCCCCGCCGCCGCCGCCGCGACTCCCCCCTCCTCGTCCGGCTCCGCGGCCGCCGCGCCCTCCGACGCAGATGGTCTGAAAGGAGCGCATGGGTACACGTTAGCAGATGCCTTTTTTTAAATTATTAGATTACAACGTGAAACACAATATTTCATTTATTATCAACGTGTACAGTCATTAATTCCAGCTGTCAGCTCTTACATCTAGCTGAAGTAGGAAGGTACATTAACCCTAATGAACTAGTGGTTCGCCCCGAACTAAGATCTCGCGAGTCTCTCAATAAACATATTATTCATAATTTGTGACAAATAAAATAGTATTTTTAAATTTTTTTCGATGACTGTACATAATTACGTCCGCCCGTGACCACGGCTGTTGCAACACAATCGAAACGTGGGGATAACAAATAAAAAAAGGTAAAACGCGATAAATACCCGTAATAAATAAAAACCGGCCAAGTGCGAGTCGGACTCGCGCACGAAGGGTTCCGTACCATTTTTTTAAAGTTTAGAATTCAAAGTATTGGCCCTATTAAGAATTTACCCAATGTGTGTGCGAAAATTTCACAATTATAAATTGGTAGATTAAAACTCCAGGTTTAATCTACCAATTTATAATTGTGTATTACAATTTACAATAATTAATTTTTAATTCTTTTTAATTAATTTTTCCTATCTAGAAGAAGCAGTGACAGGCATTCCGTGTCTACATGTAGGATAGCACACATTCAATTGTAACGCAACCTAGCTACGAGTAGATTAAATATAAATAAATATTGCTGGACATTTCACACAACGCTATCTAGCCCCAAACTAAGCAGAGCTTGTACTATGGGAACCAGATGACCGATAGAATACTTATTTTTTTGTAAATACATACTTATACTATATAGAAAAACACCCAGACCCGGAACAAATATCTGTAGATCACGCTAACATTTGTTCTCCGGTGGGAATCGAACCCGCTACCTCCTGCGTCTCAGCCAGCTATACGCCCATTGCGCCACGGAGGTCGTCAACCATTATCTATAAAAACGACAAAAATATGATGTATGTTGTATGGGAGCCCCACTTAAATATTTATTTTATTCAATAGCACAATTTTATTTATTTACCTTATTTGAGGTTGGTGCCGATTAAGCTAGTTCCCTAAATTGTATGAGCGCCCATAGAACTCAGAGGTCTATCTTAATTGGAGTCAACTATGTAATATGTATGGGGACACCTTTTAATTTTCTACTTTTTTATTTTTTGGATTTTTTCCTTTATTTGTGCTGTAAGACCTTTCGTTTTGCCAAATTTCGTGATTCTAGGTCAACGGGAACTACCATATAGGTTTTCGACCCAATACTTACAAGGTACTTCCGGTTGAACTAGAATTGTCAATTTTAGTTAAAAGCAAGGTCTTAGGTTAAAAGCACATGTAGGTATAGGAAAAATTAAAAAAACAAAACAACTTAAAAATTAAGGTAAATTTTGTTACAAGTTTTTGCGAAAATCTAAATTAGCCCATGTCTTTGTATCGTGTTAACTAAGGACCTTGATTTTTATACACCTAATAGGGACTATAGACCTCAGTATCTGGTATAAATTTCTACTTGCTAGGTCACCCGTTCCTGAGAAAATCCGTGGTGGCACACGGACAGACGGACAATCTTATAAGGGTTCCTTTTTTATCTTGTAGAGGTACGGAACCCTTAAAATCAATCAGTAATTAACAAAATAGTGGCACGAAATGAATAACCAAATAACTTGACCAACAGTTTCATTCAAATTACAAGTAACGAGAATTCATGTTAATTCGTTCCACTTTTTAAGGGTACAAATTGCAGTTATTCTGGATTTCAGACTTTTCCCTATATTTGTGTCACTAAAAGTACACGAATACCAATTTCAGCACTGTGGGGTCACTGGTCCCTGTAAATTTAATCTAAGTTCAGTTTTTTGTTATGGCTAATATTAGTGTGATTACCAAATTTCACGATGATGGGATCAACACTTCGAAAGTTATCCTCCGACAAACAAATATATTAATGAACAATTAATTCTACACTAACCTCCGCCAGCGGCTTCGCACGCATGGTTTGTCAACAAAAAGTAGCATATGTGTTAATCCATGTTATAATCCATGTACCTACATACCAAATTTCATCGAAATCGATTCAGCCGTTACGACGTGAAAGAGTAACAAACATTCACACATACATCCATACAAACTTTCGCGTTTATATATTAGTGGGATGGGATAACAACATTCATAGAACACAAAATACTTAAAACGGTAGAAACGTGAATGCGCGGTCTTATCGATTTATTCTAACCTATATCTTCCAGATGTACCGCAGGTTTAAATTAAGGTATATAGTCTGTTCGAGAAGAGCGTACCCGGGGTATTGGATGAATGAATGAATGAAAATTCTTTATTATACCTTACAAGATAGACACAACAGATATAAAGAAATAAACAAATAAATGCAAGCATAATGGGCGGTTTTACTTAGAACACTTTCGTGATTGATTTCAATCATTATTATAAATACGGGATTTATCACGTACTATATTTATGGAGTGGTTTGAGAGGACGGTACTGGATAGCGTACCCTGTAGACCGAGATACTGGTGGCGGTATGTAAATATGTGTTCGCAATAGTACGAAGAGATAGTATAGATACCTTACTTAGCTATCTCAATTGTAACCATTCTAAGATATCCTTCACGGTAGAGCTGGAAAAAAGATGAATGCATACCGTTCCTGGACGTGTTGGTTATACGAGAACAGACATGACGACTTACACACACAGTATACCGTAAGCTAACACACACAGACAGGTATCTTAGAGCTGACTCGCACCACCATCCAGCTCACTTAGCCTCGGTACCGCGTACTCTGATTAATAGAGCACTAAGGCTATGTGACTCTCAGTAGGTACGTGAACCGCGAGCTCTCGCACATAAGAGGGGTGCTAGAGCAAAACGGCTACGGATGGAGACAGAGCTGTCGAATTGCGGACACATCCACAAGATCACGCATAGCAACGGTAAACAGAGCAGTAGCGTACTTACCTTTTGTGAAAGGATTAACGGATAAGAACGGAAACTTGTTACGCCATAAGTACAGCATCAAGACGATATTCCGTCCTCAAACACAATTGAGACAGCTGCTGCGTTCGCCGAAGGACAGAGACCCTCTGGGCGTCCCCGGCGTATATATGATACCGTGTGACTGCGGTAAATGCTACATTGGTGAAACAAAACGAAACGTATCTACTAGGTTGATTGAACACATACGTGCAATGAAGAATGTCGATTCAAACAGCTCTGCAGTGGCGGAACATTCCCTAGATTCTGATTCGACGCACTACATACGTTTCGACAAGGCCCGGGTTTTAGCGAGAGAGAAGTTCTTCGTTCCTCGCAAAATCCGAGAGGCGATAGAAATAAGTCGTGTGTCGAACTTTAACAGGGATAGAGGATGGGTTCTACCGCCCGCCTGGAGGCCATGTCTTCATGATGCAAGTGACAGAAGAGTGAGTGAACCTGGTAGAGAGATAGTGGTGTGTGTTTGCCTGTACCAAGAACCACCGAAGAGAGCAGCAGTGATGATAATGATGATGACACATCCGGTCAACGCGCTGTGCTTTCGTTGGCCCAATCCCCGCCACCCCGCCCGTCCGCTCGCGCGCAGAGGGCAGCGGCACGCTGTGCGAGGCGAGACGTTTCGGGGCGGATCACACTCCTCCTGATGAAGGTTCACGAATTGAACCAAAACATTGTCGGTCGAAACACCGATAAGACAGTACGTGATAAATCCCGTATTTATAATAATAATGGGTGGTCTTATCGCTTAACAAAGCGATCTCTTCCAGACAACCTTTGGATAGAGAGGATCATTGCTTAATGGAAGATTGGCCGATGTGCAAAAAAAATAAACTTAATAATAGAAAAAGAAAAATTACTTAACCTTATATAGTGTGTTCTAAATATTTTAAATTTCTTGAAAAAAAACGGTTGTAACTTGTAGAGTTGTTATGTGCCTAAAATGTGTTGAGACATTCAACCAGCGCTCACGACTTTCGGGTAGAGAGCACGTTTCTGACAATGAGTACGAAGCCGTTTTTTGTGCACGCACTCAAAATGTCGTATAATCAGGCTGCAAAATACATGAAAAGGTCAAAGGAATTTGCGAAGAAGCGGGTTAAGCGATATTTGCAAACTAAAAATGTGAATGACCTGCCAGAGCGTGGCATACTAAGGAAGACTGCTCCCGCCGATGGTAAGCGGATAGTGCAACTTTTTAAGAAAAATCCTCGGCTATCTGTACGTTCTGGTCAATAAAAACTGAAGCAGCGAGATCTTAATGTGTCCCTAGACACAATTAGGACGTTAATTGAATCCGATATAAAATATAGAAGCACTATCAAAAAACCGCTTCTTGCCGAAAGACACGTTGGAAATCTACTGACTTGGGATTGGTCAATAGCCGATAACAGATTGTTGGTCAGAACAGTAAAACACCCGATGAAGATTCATGTTTGGGGATGCTTCTCGAGAAGGGGTTTTGGTAATTTGCATTTGTTTACCGGGACCCTGGATGCTGCTAAGATGAACAAAATCTATGAAAAAGCTTTATTGCCTTCTGCTAAAGCGATGTAGGTACTCTAGACAAAATTATGATTGTATATTTATTTATTTATTTATACTTAGATTCACAGTTACATTACCATATATTATAAACTAATTAACATAGTGCTGGACTTAAACCAAACTGAATCTACATTATGTAATACTCAACTTATAAAGACCCGGCAAAGTAGCTCGCCTGTTAACTTTAACATACTTACTTACTTACATATATATATATATATATATTTAAATTAAATATTTACATGAAAAAATACTAACAAGAAATAGTTTGCAAGAAAAAGTGAATATTAACATTTTTTAGAATATAAATTAATGAAAAAAGTGCCTCTTGAGCTACAATGTTTGCCTGATCGCATTTGAAGTGTGTGTGTGTGTGTGTTTATGTGTGTATAGTGTACCTAGTGTGTGTGGTGTAGGATGTATTTTACAGTGTTATGTTATGTTTTAAAGTGTTAATTATCCGGTCATTTGGAAATTGCAACAAAAAAGAGGGTAGTCAACTAAAGTGCAGTTGAACCCGCTCAGAAAAATAAAAATTAATAATGACTACAAACTGTTTACACAGTGAGTTTACACGCAAGGTTTACATGGCGGCAGTTTTTATACGAATAATTTTAAAAAACTGATGTTAAAATGTTAAAGTTAATGTTCATAAAAGTTAAGTTTTCTAGGTTTAGTAATTGGAATTTAGTATCTATAGCAATAAAGAGTTATCTATTCATCCATCCTATTTCCTAGCTATTTATCGGTCTGTCAAGCGGTGTCTGTTGAGACAGTTGACGGGATACCCTTGCTTTGAATGCGTTTTTAGTAGTGTTAAATGGATCTATGTCGTTGAACATTTTATTATAAGTCCGAGGAAGTCTGCTAGTGATGCTATTGGCCGAGTAGTTGGTGCGATGAAAAGGCACATGAAAAAGTTGTGTGTGTCTTGTGCGCTTATTTGGAGCTCGCAGGGCCAACGTTTTAGATACAAGACACGAACTGTCTAATTTACCAGAACAGATATCATGAAACAGAGCCATTTCATGTAGAATTCTTCTGTTTCTGAGTGACATTAATTTGTGCTCCTGGCAAGATTCAGCATAATTATCAGTAACCAATCTTTTACGGTAATTTAAGTGTTTGATAAACTTTCTTTGTAAGGACTCGATAGCGTTGTCGTAGGTCACATATTGAGGGTTCCAGACTGGACTGCAATATTCGAGGGTACTCCGTACGTACGCGTAGTATAGCACTTTGATGCAAGCTGTACTAGTGAAAGGCTTAGATACACGCAGGATAAATCCCAAACTTTTATAAGCTTTGTCGATGGCGCCTTCGATGTGGCTACTTAATGTAAGTTTATGGTCTAGGAGTACCCCTAAGTCACGAACACTTTGTGCTTTTTCTATCTTACTGTCATTAAGACTGTATGAATATGAAATGGGCATGTTTTTTCGAGTATAGGAAACATGCTTACATTTATTTACATTTACGCTTATTTGGTTGTTTTTGTAATAAAGTGAAAGCCGGTCTAAATCTTCTTGCAATAATTTACAGTCATCAGAAGTTCTAATGTTATAATACACTTTTTTATCGTCGGCGAATAATAGAAAGTTTGCATGCCTGAAACAGGATCCAATATCGTACAAATAAGCCAAGTAGAAAAGAGGTCCGAACAGAGAACCCTGGGGAACGCCTGACGGTATATCTACGAAATCAGAACGGGCTCCTCCTATTGTCTGTTGGTAACGTATGATTTTACCCAGCGCAATAAATCACCCTGTATACCGAGTTCCTGGAGCTTACGCAGAAGTATGACGTGATCCACACGATCGAAAGCTTTCTCAAAATCAGTGTAGATCACGTCAACCTGAGCACGTGATTCCATGCCATTCAGTACTTCGCTGATGAACAGCGATAGGTTTGTTACTGTCGATCGGCCTTTGACAAACCCATGTTGTTCGACAGGTATGCCGCGACTTATAATCGGGTAAATGGTATCATAAATCATCCTCTCAAATAACTTACTTAGTACGTTAAGTATGGAAATAGGCCTATAATTCTCTACATTTACTTTAGATCCTTTTTTGTGCAGGGGTACAATGTGTGCTTGCTTCCAAATAGTTGGAAAGGCACCTTCTCTAATGGAGCGGTTGAATATGGTGGTGATAGGCTTATATAAATATTTTGCACATTTTACTATAAAAAATGGAGGTATCTTATCACTACCTGCACCCTTTTTACAGTCTAGGTTTCTCAAAACCTTCATAACATGCTCTTCAGATAGTTCTAAAGTACTAACAACTTCAGAGCAGGAGGCAGGCAAACAAGATACGTTGGGATAATTATTCGCAGGTTTTATAAACATGTCATGAAAAAAACTATTAAAAGAACCTAATATTTCCATCCTACAATTGAGTTTTGTATTTTTATAAGTCATAGTACTGGGGTAGCTAGTGGTGGACTTACGCTTAGCTTTAACGTAACTCCATAGAAGCTTAGGATTGGATTTGATTGCGTCTTGAGTACGAGTAATATATTCTCGATAACATAATGCTTCTACTCTTTTAAATCTATTTCGTAAAAAGGCAAATTCATCATAGTCTCGCGGATTTTTATAGCGCTTCCAACGAGCATGCACCTTATTTTTTTCCTTATTTATATTGATAAGAGCTTTAGTATACCACATAGGATGATTACTAGACCCATCCACTAGAGTTTGGGGCACATGATTGGTTATAACACTATTAATATTTTTGTAAAATAAGGAAACCGCATCATCCACCGACCCGTGCTGTAGCTCAGACCAGTCAACATCAGCAAGGTCATTGTTGATCTCAACGTAATTAGCCATTCTGTAAAGGTATTTCGTATGCGGTATTTTTACTAGAGGTGCAAGTGTGATATCTGATGCATCAATATCGAGCGTTACGTGGTGGACATCTTCTGCCACCAAAGGAGTAATGCTTTCATTGATTTCTACATGAAAATTACAGAAAACTAAATCCAACGTATTACCAGAAGTATTCCTAAAATTATTATATTGACAGAAGCCTAATAAATTCATACTATTAATTAAATCAGTGCCTGCATTTTGCAATTCTACACGACCTTTCTTTATGTATGTAGGCTCGGATAAGTACCATTGGATGTTAAATAGATTAAAATCTCCCACTATCATAAAATAGTCGTTGGGAGCTAGTGATGTAATTTCATTTAACCATTCATTTAGTTTATTGAGTCGCTGCGCGAGAAGATCATCGGGCGGCATGTAAACTAGCGCTAAATGTAGGTTCTTATCGGAGTTGATCGTTTGACTGTCTATAGTAATCCACTGACATTCGACGTCCAGGTGCACCCGTTGCCACTCTGGACGCGCACGCGCATTTATTCTCTCAGAGCATAAAACCATGATCCCGCCCCCGTTTGAACCACGATCGCGTCTAAATACTTGATAATCTTTACTTACTAATTCCGAGTCCAAAACGCTTTCATTCAACCAAGTTTCGGTGAGAGTTATAATATCGTATTGTAGTGTTAGTAGCTGTTTGCTAAATTCAAGCGTCTTAGTTCTGAGACCGCGAACGTTTTGATAAAGTAAACTTAATTTGTGCTTATCCATGATTAATTTAAAAGAGTTACCTGGTAACGTAAGCAAAACATAACAACACGAACGTGGGTCGATTTTATATAACATACAACAAAATAAGAAGATACGGTAAACCAAAATATTAATATTACGTGATAAATAGTTTGGAATATAGTGTTAGATAGTTGCAAGCTGTTAGGTAAAAGGAATAGAACGTATTTAAAAGTGTTTATGTGTAAGTGCATGATTGTGAATATGTGTGAGTTAGTGTAATACAATAAGTGTGAATGCGATCTAGGCGATTGTGATAACTTCGAGTAAATCATCAAAATTGAATACGTAAGTCTGACTAAAAGTTTGTGACTTTTTTCAAGCCTTCTTCGCTGGATATCATTATGTATGGCGATGTGTCGTTTTTCCTTACATAAATTCGAAAGTTTTTTGTCCACACGTATTTAAAATTGTGCTCTTTAGCTGTGCGTTTGCACTCGTTCAAAAGTTTTTTATTATTGATTGTTAAGTGCTCATTTACGTAGATTTTGGATTCGCCAGGCAATCCGATATCCTTCGAGGAAAACCCACGTTTTTTTCTTATAGCTGATAGAAAGGAATCTTTTAATATACGCTCTCGAAACCGAACAATAATGGCCCTAGGTTTTCCATTAATGGGACGCTTGGCACGAACACGGTGGGCGAATTCGATGTCTCCCAGCTGTAGCGGCAGAGCTGCATGCTCCGCCACTTTGACGACCAGGTTTGGAAGCGATTCGCCGTTGAGCTCAGGAATACCAACGATCTCCAAGTTTTGTTGTTTTGCCCACTGCTCCTGCTTAGCCGCCAAGTCCTCAGCATTGCATAGTCTAAGCTCGAGCTCTTTTACGTTGGCCTTGAGATGCTTATTTTCCGACTGTAGTTTTTTTATGGAGGTGGTTTGGGTACTCAAGGTTTTTGTGGTCTCGTCATATTTATCGCTCACCAATTTAACCGACTCTTCCATAGTCAAGATTCTGTTTCCTAGTGTTTCTAGTTTTTTGTCGATAATGCCCCGGATGATTCTAGGAAGCTGTTCTGTCACCGCCCCGCCATGATCTCATCTCGCATGCTCGAAAGTATTTTGCTACTGCTGTCATTGTCCTTTTTGTCAACTCTCTGTGGGCGTAGTGTCACGTAGCTAATATCAGGGTCGTCATTGACATCCTGTGAAACGGCGCTCTTTCTAACGGGTGTTTCACTGTTATCGCCTTTCCTCTTAATTTGGGACTTGCACTGCGGACATACCCATGTAGATTGATCTGCGGTATTGAGAGAGGTGATGCCCACGCACTGATAGTGATATATCTTGAGACACGAAGCAGTAGAACATTTAACTCTGTCCACCGCGGAAAGCGTTTCACAACAGCCACTACACTTGCTCATATTGACAGGTAAATAACAGTTTTTGTAAAGGGTTTTCACTTGTGCACAAAGTTTAGCCGTTTATGTTACGTTATTTTTCAGATTTACTAACAGATTCGTGAAAAAAAACATTAAAAACATTAATTAAACAGCTAAGCCAGCCATGCCGTGCGCCTACCCGCACTATACTAAAGAACTGTACACACTGTACTATACTAAAGAAGATAAAAGTCCTCAAATAATAGCAGCATGGATTATAATTATATAAAAATTAAATAAATTATATTCTAACCGTAATCTTGCAATATATTTATGAAAACTTATTGTACATACATTTTTTTAGTCTCCTTATTTTCTTGCAATCTGCCCATCAGGGCATTTATTTATTTATTTAATACTTTATTGCACAAAAATACAAATTACATGTACAAAAGGTGGGCTTAATGCTAATAGCATTTTCTACCAGAGAGCCAACCTCAGAGGTAACAAAAAAGGTTGGCGTGCTAACTTATAACAATATTAGTGTTAATTGAGCATTGAGCTAGAGTTTGGTGCATAGTTCGCGTTGGGCGTGTATAGAATAAGGTCAGTGGCACTTCCATCTTTCATTTATATACGAGCTGTGGCTATACGAGCTCTTGAGGGGCTGTCCTCTCTACTAAATAAAGGTTGTGGTTTTTTATCATTAGCTCATTAGAGCATCACCCAAATGTGATGCTCCATTCGTTTAATTCGTATTCGTATTTCAGTTTTTTAGCTACTTCTTGTTTCACTGTTGGCACTTGTAGGTCGCGCGCGATGCAGTTAGATATTAGTGATGTACCATGGTGCGTTCGTTATCATGCGCGGCACACGTTCGAACTTGTCGTAAACGGAACACTAACAGAGCAGAGTGGGAGAGCTGAAGCGTGCGCCCATCAAAAAAACCGCATATCTCCGAATTCGCGTAAAACGGGGTAGCGTAAGTCGGGGTATTACTTTACTGCCGTCTGCGTTCCCAATGATGCCGGGCATGAGCAGATCGTTGATATGCAGCAGAAACAGCGTAGCAGAGAGTACTGACTCCTGAGTTACGCCGGCGTTTATACTCAATTGATCAGACTAGCGGCCATCGATGACTACCCGAATGGATCGTTCCCTCAGAAAGTCTGCAAGCCAAGAGCAAAACTGAGCTGGAAGTCCGTATGAAGGAAGCTTGCCAATAAGGCTGGCGTGCCAAACCCTGTCAAAAGTTTTCGAGATATTTAGTGAAACAGCCAGTGCCTCACCATACCTCTCGATGGCTTCACTCCAGATGTGTGTCACACAAGAAGATCTCCAGTAGACCGTTTCTGGCGAAACCCATATTGACGGTAACTGAGGATGTCGTTGTCTTCAAGGTACGCAAGGAGTTTCCTATTCAGCACACGCTCCTTACATTTACACAGTAAGGAGGTGACCGAGATAGGGCGGTAGTATGACTTCCATGACTTGGGGACTAAACCAGTTTTCAGAGACTGGCGAAAAAGTCTTGTCAGTATTGGAGACAACTCAGGGGCACAAGTTTTTAACACTACGGCTGATATTCCGTCCGGTCCACTAGCTTTATTCACGTCAAGACTACGTAGCGTGATGTGAATACCGTGCATAGACACTTCACATCGGGGAAGGCTAGATGGAGATTCGCCAGTGGTGTCGAGACGTGAAGCTTCTGCAAATTGAGTTGCAAATAAGTTTTCTTTTTCAATAGCAGAGTGAGCTAGGGAACCATCCGGTTTCAGTAGTGGAGAGAGTGAAGAGCGGTTGAAGTTCACTTCCACTGGCGGAAGACCAGAATGCTTTACTTTCCGCGGGGTACGCGGCAAGCTTAGACCCCATTCAGCCAATCCGATCGAAACGAGCCTTCCGTATCACCTTCTTGCTGGACTTGGCGGCCTTATTGTAGGCTTTCTTCTTCGACCGAACATCCAAGGCTTTGGTGTTTCGTGCATCTGCTCAGTGAAGGCACGCCGCATGTTTTTGTGCTTCTGCACTGGCACACGCGGGACTAGACCATGGGCGAGCATTGCCTGAAGGTGAAGCGATTACTAGATTGAAGCTTCAATTATACTATTTGAAGTGACGTTGCCAACCGGTCAGACACGTGAGGCAGACCAAGAGGGAACGTGAGGGCAGACGAATTTGTCGGCCGTATATGATTTTCAAATTGGTGATGTTTTAAAGAATGACTCGTGGGTTTCGCATTTGAGATACATTTTTGTGTAGGTATTTGGTATTATTCTGTTTTTACTTTTTACAAATAGTTTTTCCTTTTTTTATGTTCGATAAAACGTTTTTTAGGTTTTTAGGATTCCGTACCTCAAAAAGGAACCCTTATAAGATCACTCTCTTGTCCGTCTGTCCGTATGTCTGTCCGTGTGCCACCACTGATTTTCTCAGGAACGGTGGACCTAGCAAGTTGAAATTTATACCAAATACTGAGGTCTATATAGTCCCTATTAGGTGTATAAAATCAAGGTCCTGAGTCAACACGATAAAAAGATATGGGTAAATTTAGATTTTCGCGAAAACTTGTAAGTACCAAAATTTACCTTAATTTTCAATATTTTTTATTTTTCGGAATTTTTCCTTTACATGTTCTATAAGACCTTGATTTTAACCAAAATTGACATTTCTAGGTCAACCGAAAGTACCCTATAGGTTTTGGGTCGAAAACCTATATGGTAGTTCCTGTTGACCTACAATCACGAAATTTGGCAAAAAGCTGGTCTTACAGCACAAATAAAGGAAAAATTACCCTGTTTTTGACACAAAACCTGCAAGCATAACTGCAGCCCTGGACTACAAGCATAACCGCAGCCCTGGACTACTGAAATGGAACAAAAAGTATTCTATGAATTTCGTAAAATTTCGGCGAGCATCGACCGACAGACGTCTTATCGTCCGTGTGTGTATCCTACGAACACTCACTTGTGCTGCGGCCTCTTCTTGAGAGTGTCTCTGTTGTGCGCGAAGGTGTCTGCCGAGTCGGCGGGCGCCGGGGCAGGGGCGGGCTCAGCCGGCGCTAGCGAGGGCGAGGGTGCAGGCGCGGGGGCGGGGGCGGGCCGCAGCGGCAGGTCCAGCACCAGGTCCGGCGTACTCTCTGCTAGACGTCTGCGAATGCGATGCGCAACATAACATTATCTATAACGAGGTTCGTTTCCTTTGCAACGGCAGGTGCGTGCGGGTTACCTGACGGAGCCGGCGGGCGAGAGTCCGGCGGGCGCGGGCGCGGGCACGGGGACGGGAGCGGGCGAGGGCGCGGGCGCGGGCGAGGGCGCGGGCGCGGGCGAGGGCGCGCTCACCTGCCGGGAGGTAATTATTAACACTTGACATACGCGATCGTGCGAACAGTTCATATACATTATAACTGCTCCGGGGCTACTATCCATGTAAAATGAAAAACTTTTACTGTGAAGCTGTTCCATACAAATGTTGAATACCTACTCGGATAGAATGTACGACAGAGCTGAGCTATGATACTAGTTAGCCGTTCAGAAAGCTGTTGATATGGACGAGCATCCTGCCGGGGAACAACCTGCGCTTGCATCCTGCACCACAAACATATTATTTTATTAATTCTATCATCTTGGTGAAAAGTTTAAACTTAAAAGAGTAGGTAAAAAAATATTTTATTATTTAGATTTTCTCTAATCAGACCCTGATATTTTTAGTAGTTAATGTATATTTGAGTGTGGGTGTGTTTGACTGTGTGTATGTGTGTGTGTGTCAGTTTGTGAGTGATAAATTAAAGACACGCATGCATACAACAGTACGTTTATTGCAGCTGCGGCGCGCATACAACTAATATTACAACTAAATACACTACATACGACATGTACAACACCACTTACATAAATATTAAAGCTATGGAAATGTAGCGAAACTCAGTCTTTAACGCGCCGCGCCGCCGGCTATTACAATAATCGCTTACAGCGACCCTCGGCGCGGCGGCGGCGTGGCGCGGCGGCGGCGTGGCTCGGCGCTAGGACCCTAACTTTTGTACAAATGCATAGTTTGAGCGAAAAATTACAGTCAGCGAGAAATATGGTCAATTCACACGATTGTTAAATAAGCGAATATTACGGCAGTTTTTCATAAAATAAATAAATAATGCTGGACATAACACACAGCGCTATCTAGCACAAATTATCAGATAAATAACTCATAAAATACTTAAATATTTTTTTTGTATGTGGCTAAGTAGACCTTATTCGCCCTTATTAGGCAATATTTGTTAAATCTGAATGCAAGGTCTCGTTCATAGGCTCAGTCAGTATCGAGTATCGCAACCGCTAGTCACTGCTCGCTCCGCTCACTACTCTACACGACACATCTTCTACAATACCAAATACAACTTAACAAAAACATGCAACAATAATCAAACAAAACGGACACATTTCAATAGCCAGTCTATAAACAATACTAAAGTATAACGTGTAGGTGCAGCGCGAGCGGTGCGATACAATACAACAACAAGGCAAGCGAGGGCTCCGCTCCTAGACGGCACGCTACGCGCCGCGTCACACGGCAGTCTCGAACGGTACCTGTGAAGCGCGCCGCTCTGCACTGCTCCTTCTGCGAAACAAACATTCAACAACTATTTCAAAGTAAAACTAACCGCTCTCCGAACATGCATACAACATACTTTAATGGCGTCCTTTCATATTTTTAACTAACTTCAAAAAAGGAGGAGGTTCACAATTCGCCGATTTTTTTTAATGTTTGTTACCTCAGAATTTCTCCATTTATTAAACGATTTGGAAAATACTTTTAGATTGGTCCCATAGAAATTTCATCAAAATCGGTTCAGTAGTTTGGTGATGTTGTTCATATTTTTGTTAAAAAGTAACTTGTATAAAATAAGCAAATGTTTTATGATTGGTTGGAGGCGGGCGAGGCGGGCGAGGCGGGCGAGGCCGACACGAAGCGGGTTATAATTGCGCCATTCTTACAAGCCCGATTGGACGTCTGTCATTTTGCTTGCCGTGATAACTTTCAACAAACGTCTACACAACTGGTCGAAAAATCAACCACAGTAATGCCGAAATTATTATGATATCTGACACTATCCCAATGGTGGTCGTTGTATCATGCCCAATGAGGGGTTTTCATAATTATTTTATCAGTGCAATAAAGTATTTTCTAATCTAATCTACTTATTATTATCGTCAATATATTATTGTATGAAAAACGATACAAATTATGTACATATACATAGGGCAGCTAGTTCGATATTAATTGAACCTAAGTTAAACTAAACGATAACAAACTCTTGAGTACTATTAATCAAAATGTCTCAAGAATCTGTTTTTCTAGCAAACTATTTTTTATTTCTTCTCTAGTTCCCATCTCTACTCCATTATACTCTATTTTGACGTCAAATCGGGCTTCTTTGACCGGCAGGAGTTTAGGATGGTACCTACCGCGCGCGCACTGCGAGCGAACATGATTGCGAACGCTGCGGTGCACGGTGGGAGTACACACTACGAGTGAAGACAGAGAGAGCTATCTCTGATGGATACATACATTTATTATTTAAACTTTGCCAAACATCTTGTTAAATGATGCAATAAGTGGAGGGTGGATGGTGAAGGATGGAGGGTGGATGGTGGATGGAGGGTGGATGGTGGATGGTGGAGGGTGGATGGTGGATGGAGGGTGGATGGTGGATGGTGGAGGGTGGAGGGTGGATGGAGGATGGAGGGTGGATGGTGGATGGTGGATGGTGGAGGGTGGATGGTGGATGGTGGAGGGTCACGGACTTCACTGGACGCGCAACGCGATCGTTCTCGCCTTTACCCCTCTTGCCACGAACTATGTCTTTTTGCCATAGTAAACGAAGTTGTCTTGTCAGTGTGACTTTAGTTCTCGAGGACAAAACTAAGTGAAAAAAATAACGAAGTGCGTCGTTTTATTTTGTAAAAGCTATAGTGACCGAGCAGTTAATATTTTTTTTCACCTCTGAGTATAATTTTATCTCATTGAAGCGACTATATTTTCATAAAATCAAATAAATAAGTTACGATTACTGCAAATAATACGCCATTTTAAAAGTACAAAATTTTTTGAGCAGTGTAACCGAAATTGTGGTACACCAAAATGAGTCGGATTATATGTCATTTAGTTTTCATTCTCCATTACATTAATTCTAATCATATGGTGATAGGGCTTGACACTATCGATAAAAATATCGATATGAATGAATGAACGAACTCACACACTTTCTGATTTCCAACAGATCCAATAAGAAAGAGAGAGTGGGTGAACACAGTCCGTTGTGAGCAAGGCTTGGATTCCAAGGAAACATGGTAATATATGCATTTTACATTTTGAACCTGAGTGTTACAATAAAACGTCTAACAAACAAAGGAAACAATGTAAAGATGCTGTTCCAACATTAAATTTGCCAGAATTTGTAAATAGAGCTTGAAATACCGGACGCAGCTCTCATAATGATCATCATCATCATCATCAACAACATAATGATGGTGATGTTGTTTTACAAGGTGGTTATCCATACTAAATAATAAATTCAAAAGTATATCTATCTCATAAGTAACATTTATAACAGTTTTAATATCGATTAATCGAGCCTAAAGGAAAATATATTGATTTAAGAGTACTTCCGACTACTAAAATTTTACATTTTCAAACAACCTTAATATCTTACTTAGAAAACTTTCGTGATTGATTTCAATCACGAGTGAGTGCCGAGACGTTATTCGGAGCGGATCACACTCACCCTGATGAAGGTTCACGAATTGAACCGAAACATTGTCGGTCGAAACACCGATAAGACGGTATGTGATAAATCCCGTATTTATAATAATGAACCTTAATATCAATGAAACAGCCTGTATAAAATAGGTAAACAAATCATTTTTATTCATCACTAGCTGACCCGCCAAACTTCGTACCGCCTTGATATGCATATGACGCGCGGGCTGTCAATGTACGTCACCGGTAGAATTGTCAATTGGTCATCATTAGTTGTATCTATGTATAAGAAAATGAATTTTCTTCATAATTTTTTTGTATAAATTTTCCGATATTTTAATAGTTAATCTACTATTCGGGGCGGAGACAAATCCAACAAATTAAAGATCATCAAAATAGGTGAAGCGGTTCTTGAGTTATAAATGGTGTACCTGTTAAACTGACTAAGCGTCACCATCGCAATTGTGCAAGATTTACGTTACTAAAATTGTTTCGATTACCGAATAAATATTCAAACTACCGGTATTGAACCCATGGGACCTGATTTATGGGTCAAAATTAGCTCAGGTATTAATCCAGGTTATAATCTAAGTATATACTAAATTTCATCGTAATCGGTTAATCCGTTACGACGTGATTGAGTAACAAACAATAGAATAAATAAACAAACATCCATACTTTCGCATTTATAATATTAGGAGTAATAAATTTTGATTGTAATTTCTAATATTACTAATAATTTGTAATAATTGTATTTTCTTTTTACCAGACTGCTAAAAAGGAGGTTTTCTTTTTCGTGAATGGCTGACTTCTCCTCCATCTAAATAAAACATATATGAAATGTTAATTTCTTAAGTTATTTTCTTGTGATTTCCACATTCCTGAATCTTTATTGACATGCCATCAAAGCATGCATTGCTAACAAACTGCAAACACCTAACCTGCAACTCATTATTGTTTAATTCACCGTTTTGGATTTTTGGTGACGTCATACATAATGTAACCGCAAGCAGATTCAAATGAGCCCAAACACTAGTAGCCTAGTACACTAGTATCCATTCAGAAGTTCCATTGTCTAACATCCGTCTCTATCATGAAACCATCTCCATGGTACCAAATTATTGCATTGTCACCTAAGTTACATTATGTATTCCAAATGTCAGATCAATCGGTTGGGGAAACAGGTTTAAAATTCAGTTACATGATTTGACCTAAACAAACTAACAAAATTGCAAGTTAAATAAGATGTTCTTAAAATCGTGTACATAACGATTTTCATATACGTATACATACGTTTCAATTTTAAAAGTAGGTTATTCATACTCCTTCATTTTTCGTCATTCATTCATTTTTATCGACACTATTTCATCGATTGCACCAAGCACTACTGTCAATCTATAGTAACTATTAGACAGTGACAACGCTATCTATGGAAGTAAACCAGCAATAGATCACTCCCCCCGAGTCTCACAAAAATCGGTCGATCGTGATTTCATTCGATTTTAGAAAGTATCGTGTCCCGAGTAGTCCATGTGGATAGTGGATGGTGGAGGGTGATGGTGGAGAATGGAGTGTGGATCCTAGATGGTGGGCAGTGGAGGTTGGATGATGTACCTGCGGTAGGAGGCGTTGTCAGCCCACTCGCCGCTGCCGCTGTCGGGCTCGTCGCTCGACTCCTCTGCAACGCAACAATACTCAATCATTTGATATTTGGTCATTAGATATTTATTAATGCGCTCATTAGGAACCGAGTCAGCCACAACAATATAACTATTTAACAAGAATGGGTTAGTTACGGCCCGTATCAACAATTACTATGGAGAGGGCTACATAGTAGTGGTGCTTCTCTACGAGATCCAATCAGAAATTATGAGATTCGTAGGCAAACCAAAGCTACTGTCATAGCACAAAGGATAAGCAAGCTGAAGTGGCAGTGGGCAGGGCATATAGCTCAAAGAACCGACGGCCCTTGGGGCAGACAGGTTTTCGAGTGGAGATCATGAAGGTTGCTGGGAGCCGTTGAGCGCAGGCCGCACGAGATCGGTTGCTCTGAAAGCCTTCGGGAGAGGCCTGTACTCAGCAGCGGATGTTCTAGGCGGATATAATGTGGATCCTTATTTTCTGATCGTCAAATGTACGACCGCACCAATAAAATGAGGTCTCGTTACCGTCGGTGTCGGAGACGTCTGGCTGGTGGTTGAGCTCGTCGGGCTCCTCCGCGGCCGGCACCCCGCCCTCCTCCTTGCCGTCGAGCGCGTCCGGGTCCTCGCTGCACGAGGGCCTGCGGTAGAGCGCGTGCGGCGCCACGTCCTGCGGGAAGACGGCGGCATGGTGCTGGATGGTGCGCTTCACCAGCTCGTTGACGAGGTTCTGCGCGGCTAGTTGGTGCGGGCCCTCGCCCCAGGCGGCCAGCAGCGTGGGCCCCACGCAGATGGCGAGGTTCCACGCGTCCATCATGTTGTGGGCGCTGTGCGAGGCGAGGTGCGCCAGGAACGCGAACAGGTAGCGCAGCACCAGCACCGAGGGCAGCGGCAGCGCGGCCAGCGTGCCGCGCAGCCGCGACGCGAACGCAGCCTCGTCCGGCAGCGCCGCGATGCGCAGCAGCCGCTCCTGCAGCTGCGGCGGCAGCAGCGGCGGCCGCGTCTCGCGCAGGTACAGCTTAAGCAACCCGCACACCGAGTTGATGTCGGATGCATCCTTCACGTCGACGAGCGGGTCCTCCCCGCGCTCGAAGGCGGCTCGCAGCGCTTGCATCTCCACCTGCGAGCCCGACACGCGGAACACGCCCTGGTGCTTGACGCCTGCAACGCAACCGAGCGCGACATTACCCAACCGAACAGTGCGCTGTACCGAGCGGACGGCGCGTACCTACGCACCGTAAGTGGATATGATCCGCACGCATTCCGTGAGCACGCGTGGCAGGTCCGTGTCTCCGTGCGCCGCGAAGTGCGAGCGCGCGGGGCGGGGCGCGCGGGGCGCGCGGCGCGGCGGCGACGCCGGGGGTGGGAGCGCGCCCTCCTCTCCGGCGCGTGCCGTGGCCGCGCCGCCCGCCTCGGCCCGCAGCGCGGCCGCCTTGCTCTCGACGCGCGCCAGGCGGCCCGCGCAAGACACGTACGCGCGGAACTTCTGAAATGGTAAACGAGCACGATTCAGAACCGCTCTGGGATCGTGGACGGTCCTTGCTACTCACGGACACTCACGGCTAGGTAGTAGTCCTCCTGGTCGTCGAGCGCGGGCGCGGGCGGCGCGGCTGCGAGCGCGCTGCTCATGCCGCTACTGCCGAGCGCGCCGGCGCCGAACAGCGAGCTCACGTCCCACTGCGAGTCGCTGCCCTCCATCTGCGAACAGACACGGATGTGCAATCTAACAGATCGAGTGCGAGTACAAGTACGTACAAGGGGCACTCGATCTGTTCCATATCTCTGGTGCGTCGGTCAACACACCCAAAAAGCTCCTGCTTTCAAAACCTATACCTGGTTTTGGTAGCAGGTAAGTGTAATATAATTATAAATTTGGTTTCACTTTTTTGTGTGTTAAAGTTACGTACGTTCCATTTCACCTTCTAGAAGGATGTACACCGTCTTTGGTCAAATCTATACTAAACTATACTAATATTATAAAGAGGAAAGATTTGTATTTTTGTGTGTATGTTTGTAATGAATAAACTCAAAAAAGACTGTGCCGATTTCAAAAATTATTTCACCATTGGAAAGCTACATTCACCCTGAGTGACATAGGATATACTTATTGCTAGAAAAGATTAGGGATCTTTACTAAAACTAGAGTAACGTTACCCAAGGTGTAAAAAAGTGCCCTAAAGTGTTTCGTCGCATGCGCTGCGGAAACTATTGATGATAGAACAAAAGCATGTTCTACAATATTAAAGAACATATCAATATCTACAAAAAACTTCGTAATATTATAAAGAGGAAAGATTTGTTTGTTTGTATTGAATGGGCTCCGAAACTACTGGACCGATTTAAAAAATTCTTTCACTGTTGGGAAGCTACACTATCTCCGGGTGACACAGGCTACTTTTTACCCAGCTGCGGAGAAGTCAGGTGGTTGTATATATTTTGTTTTCTTGTATTGTTTTGTACACACACCTGCTTGACGAGCTCTGCCTCCGCGGCGTCGAGCGTCTTGGCGTTCTCTTGGCACTCGACGCGCAGCTGGCGCGCGCCCGCCTCTAGCTGCTGCAGGCGCGCCTCCAGCTCGTCCAGCAGCGCGCGCTCCTCCGCGTCCTTGGGCTCCGCCTCGCCCGGCGGCTCGGGCTCGTCGTCGAGCGGCGCGGGCGCAGGCGGCAGCGTGCGTGGCAGCGCGAAGGCGCCGGCGTGCGCGTCCAGCAGGCGCTGGCGGTCTTGCAGCGCGTCCAGCGCGTCCGCCGCCAGGCGCAGCGCCGCTGCCGCGCCGCCCGCCGCAGCGCCGCGCGCGCTCTCCGCCGCCGAGGCGGCCCGCACCACACGCCCCACCACCGCCTCGAAGCCCACCTCCATGCACTGCAACCGACGCACGCGACGGACGGTTAGCTCGCTCGCACACTGTGCTGTGCACCGACACTGTGCGCCCCGCTTGCTCACCAGTATGATGTCCGCGATGTCATCGAGGTAGTACCGCTGCAGCGTGGCGTTGGCCGCCTCCAGACTCAGCACGTACTCGATGCGCGCGCGCAGTGCCTTCGCCCGCGCCGCGCCGTGCCGCGCGCGTCGCTGCAACACCACACATTATTTTCATGTATAGTGCGTGTCGCCACCGCATTTACGACATTCATTAAATCACGGGTACTGCTGATGCTGATGCTGATGGCTGGCCGCTACGACTAACTATTATTCTAAAATAGTGTTTATTCTAATTCATTACCATGATTTTTTAATTTCAATCTACTTTGATTTCAAGTCCTAAAATATCAATGAAACAGTCTGTATAAAATAGGTAAACAAATCATATTAATTCATTATGTAGGTAGGTACCTGTTAAACTGAGTAAGCGGCGTCGTCGCGTCGCAAAGGGGCCGCGGATTAACGTTTAAAATTGTTTATTGAAAATGTACTTACTAGATAAATATTCAAGCTACTTCTATTAAACCGATCTCTTTAGAGATCATCTCTGATTTAATCAATTAATAAAATTCTGCGTGTGTTTTAAATTAATGTCGTAAATGCAGTGACACGCATTATGAAAGTATATACCTCCCTTCAGCTGGTCTACACAGAATGCTCTAGAATTGTCATGGTGTGT
Source organism: Philereme vetulata (assembly GCA_918857605.2). Taxonomy (NCBI): domain Eukaryota; kingdom Metazoa; phylum Arthropoda; class Insecta; order Lepidoptera; family Geometridae; genus Philereme; species Philereme vetulata. The sequence goes on along the minus strand of OU975431.1, from coordinate 13,259,767 downwards.
TGTGTACACATGCTTTGGTATACAATCTAGGTCAGAGTTGATAATTATATTTTGTATCCGATTGATGGTATTCTGTTTTGTGTTTGCCATAAATAAATATATATACCTAGTCAGGTCATAAGTATTGTCACACAGTAAAAACTTTTCTTTTAGAATGCTGGCCACAAAAAAGTTTATAGAATTCGAAATTCGAATTGTTCATGAAAATAAAAATGTATACTTTTTAGAATTTAACTCATTTTTAAATATGGATTGGACGCTTAAAGTGTTGCAGTTATTGCGTTGCATCGTTGCGGTTACGCGCCAATTCATAGAGCGAAGAGCACACAAGACTGGCTGGCGGCGCGTGAAATCGACTTCATCCGGCACGAAGACTGGCCCTCCTCGTGTCCAGATTTGAATCCGTTAGATTACAAGATATGGCAACACTTGGAGGAAAAGGCGTGCTCAAAGCTTCATCCCAATTTGGAGTCACTCAAGACATCCTTGATTAAGGCAGCCGCCGATATTGACATGGACCTCGTTCGTGCTGCGATAGACGACTGGCCGCGCAGATTGAAGGCCTGTATTCAAAATCACGGAGGTCATTTTGAATAAACTTTAGTGTCATAAGAATCTATGTTTTCTTAAGTTCATTTTGGTATATAAATGGTTACATAATGAATAAACTTGTTTCAATTATTTTATATTAAACATGTGACAGAATTTATGACCTGACTAGGTATTATGGCCAAAACAGCCAAAATTTCAAAATAGGGTTACTAGGTCTGGGTGTGGTGTCATATCAAAGAGAATTCACAAATTCCAAAACATTTTTTTTGTTGTTTTTTTTTATTGTGAACGGTTTTGAAGTTATGATGAAAAAGAACAAAAAAAATATCTCCGTTTAAATTACCCCCTTATCTCCGAAGTTTGCAAGGTGTAAAATCTGAAATTACTAGTGGTTCGCTCTGGACTGAGATTTCGCGAGTTTCCTATTCTATAAGAAAAAAGTTTTTAGATATATTCAAAGTCAAAAATAGATGGCGCTGCTTAATTAACATAATTAAACGTAGGTAGGTATCTAGTTTCGGAACTCTCGGTGCGCGACTCCTACTCGTACTTGTTTTTTTTGAAACGCATCCCAAGAAATGTTCTTTTCTGAGTCATTCAGTAGGTTTATTTTCACAGAACGCCACGTAAGTATAATTCAAGACAAACTAGTATTGTCTACGCTGTCAGCACCCGCACAGGCCAATCGCCGCATTATGTCTGACCAATCATTATGTCTTAATCGTAAACAACACACAAATTCAAATCATCTAAAGTTAATCAGTAAAAATGAGTAACAGAAGAAAAGCTACATGAAGAGAGACGCGAACGTACCTTATCGAGTTCCTTGTCGAGCGCCTTGAGCTTCTTATGCTTGGGCGGGTCGTTGCGCAGGTCGCGCGCATGGCGCAGCTTCAGAGCCGCGGCGCGCCACTCCGCGTGCGCCGCCGCGTGTGCCTTGCCGGCCAGCGCCGCCGCGCTCAGCGCCGCGCCCACCTCCTCGTGCCGCTCCACCACTGCACAACAAGCGCACATCACACCATTTATGTAATAGAAAACAAGTCACAAGTAGGTAGGTAGATTACAGACCTATGTCGCGGCACTTGCGATGCAGCCGCAGCGCGTCGTCGGCGGCGCGCTGCAGCCGCGCGGCGAGCGGTCCGCCGTACAGCTCTGCCAGCGCCGCGTGGTCGCGCGACAGCGTCCGCGTCGACTCCAGCGCGGCCTGCCAGCACCCGTACGCGCCGGTCAGCGGCCATTGCTCTCGCCTGCGGTTAGTGGAAGCTGTGTTATCGTGCATCGCTCGACGGAACCGGTTGTCTCTGTTTGCGTTTGTGATAATAGATACTGACTTGTGCTTCTGGTCTTTGTGGCGCTGGTGCGAGGCGCGCACCAGCTTGTCGAGCGCGCGCGCGTAGTCTTGCTCGAGGTCGGCGCGGCGCCGGCAGTAGTCGTGCAGCTCGCCCGCCACGCCGGCCGTCGCCTCGGCGCGAGCCTCCAGTACGCGCGACTGCTCCGCCAGCTGCAGCCGGATATCTAGGGACAAGCATAACCACTGTACAACATGCAGGCGGGCAGGACACGAGGTAACAAGTGGCCAACTGAATGCCGTCTACGAACAGGATCGAAACGTTAGCTGTCGTATGATATTGTTGAATAGCTCTTTCAATAACATCATAACGCTTCCTGAACACTATGATACAAGAATAGTGGTGTATCCCCACCACATACCAGCTTACATGCTATTCTTGTATGCCTAGGTATAGAATATCCATAATAGAAGCATATGACTAACGGAACCCTTCACTGAGCGTTATTCGACACGCGCTTGTCCAATCTATTTTTTAATCCCTGTGTCATATAAAGATCTTGGATCTTCTTGAAATAATTACTTAATTAGTCATCCTTAAAAATATTCGGCTTCATCATCATCTTCATCTCAACCCACATCCACCCACTGCTGGGTATCACGCCATTCTCCTCGTTATCACGCCATTCTCTCCGGTCCTGTGCCAAGCGCATCCATTGCCTTCCCGCAACTCTCGCGATGTTGTCCGACCATTTGGCTGGTGGTCTGCCAACTGTTCTGCGCCCTTCTTCTTCTCTTCCACCACTCGGTTGCCGCCCTCGTCCATCTTCCGCCTTTCCTCCTTGCCAAGTGTCCAACCTATCTCCACATCAGCTTGTTGATCCTTCTACCCACATCCACGACTTTGGTTCTGCATCGTATTTCGATGTTGGGTATGTGGTCCAACAGCGAGATTCGGCTTAATTTACAAAATATTTATACATTCATACCTACACCCTTAAAATATTATTACTGAACATAGGCCTCCCTCCATAGACATTTACAGAGCGACCGGCCTTGTGCGGCCTGCACCCAACGGCTCCCAGCAACCTTTATCAGGTCATCTTTCCATCTAGTGGGTGGGCATCCTACGCTGCGCTTTCCAGTACGTGTTCTCCACTCTAGAACCTCTCCGCCTCAACGGCCGTCAGTTCTTTGAGTTACGTGCCCTACCCACTGCCACTTCAGCTTCTTATAATCCTCTTGGCTATGTCTGTGACCTTGGTATGTCTACGGATCTCCTCAATCCTGATTCGATCTCGTAGATCAACACCAAGCGTAGCCATCTCTACAACGCGCTGAGTGCTAAGCACTGATCAAAGACTTTTAGAAAGAAAGAAAATATATTTACTCGTATTTGCACCCACAATAAAAACAAAGAAAAAGTCAAGCTTCATCCAGACAGACAATGATGGTGTTGCGTGGGGACAAAATGGTCCCTGTCTCAGCATAAGCTGTTTCGTACCACGGTGGATACGATGCAGCGCTGGTTTTCTGACAGGGCCTAGGTGACGACACGATCATTTGAAAAGACAATAATAATAAAATAACATAAAAATATAGGGAACGAACGAACGTTCGAAACGTAGGGTCGAGGTAGATGGGCAGGAAATAATATATGTCGATGAGTACATTTACTTGGGCCAGTCAGCAAGCTTGGAAAACAGGCATGACAAGGAAATCGATAGCCGCATCGAAAATTCCTAAAAGAGCTACTGGTCCATGAAGGCGCACATGAAGGGTGACCTTCCTCTGGGTCTGAAGCGCAAACTCATCGACATGTGTATCCTGCCGGTTCTAACCTACGGTGCGCAAACATGGTCATTGACCGAGCTGCAGAAGTCCAAGCTCAAGATTTGCCAAAGTGCAATGGAACGCAGCGTCCTAGGATTCCAGAGAACCGATCGGGTGAGGAATACCACGCTTCGTTCTTTAACTGGCATTGCCGATGTAGGAGACAAAACCGCGAAGCTCAAGTGGGATTGGGCCGGGCACGTAAGTCGAATGCTTCCGGAGAAATGGGCCAATATCATAACACCTTGGGTACCGGAGGATGGACAGCGACATCGGGGTCGGCCGCGAAAGCTTTGGCGCGACGACATCAGCGGATTCGAGAAGGAATGGTGGGAATCTGCCAAGGATCGCGATAGGTGGAAGGAGTTGGGGGAGGCCTTTGCCCAGCAGTGGGAAAATGTAGGCTAGATAAAAAAAAACATAAAAATAATATGTAGACAAAATAAAGGAGAGGATACCCAATAAATTAACAATACATAAAATACACGAATTGCAGAATAAATAGCTACGAACATTACTTAAATACATTGAAAAACAAACAACAACAAGAAAACAAAATAAAAATATTAAAAATATAAGATAGATACACTGTTCAACCTAACACCATCTATAACTCCCAAACGTTAAATCGAACTAATACAGCAGCAGCAAACAGCTAGTAAATCAATATTTACTGTCCAGGATTGATTCATCGTCTGTGGCTGCATTTATACATCACTACTATTACGGTACTATGTTCGGTCGACGATTGTTTCTGTATGTTATGTTTTATTTAGTATCTATGGTTCCGTCCGTCACTCACTTCACTTGTGGATTGCGGCGTCGGCATGGAAGTAATAAGTACTACATACAACAGGAATGAGCTGTTGTCGCAAAATTGAAGCCGAAAGAGAGCTCAGTAACTGTACCTCTTATCCCTCTCTGGCAATGGTGACCATATTTGGATTTTTTGGACCACATTAAGGACAATAATTATAAAAAATGATTTGTGATCTGACGTCAGCAGATCATTGCTTCAGATGGATTTTAATCGAAGATGCTAATGATAAACTTGCCCTTTGCGGCACTATACATTTCCTGTTTTTGCTTGCTTTTCACACTCGCGTCATATAGGTAGGTACTTACCTACTGGTCCTTGTGGGACACGACATGCAACTGGACTGAGATAAAATTACGATAAGCTACCTATTGTGGTATATTTCATTAATTAGGTAAGAAAAAAACAGTTAAGTTTACATTTAAGTTTAATTCTAAATCAGACATTGCTAAATAAAACAATCTTGTGAAGTTTCTGCCGCAAACCCAGCTTATTCCTTATATGTTTCATTGATTCTAATATTGCATTATGAGTTAAACGTAAATTGAGATATGAATTTGCTAACGCCTTCACCAATTGAATATCATGTGGATCTTCAAATATAGATTGAGGAGGATGTGGTGAATCTAACAATGTATGTAGTTTGCTATAAAATTCTTGGACAACATACATGATAATTTCATTTTTGTGTACGTTTTTAATGATTGATTTGATAATGTAATAAACAGTTTTTCAGTGTACTTCAGAATTTCAAATACAAATCTGGAAACATGCTTAAGTTTTCCTCGATCAATAAAAGCAGTAAATGCAGAAAATTGTGATATGTCGACACAGTAGTTAGTTGTGAACTATGGTCTTGTGATCCAACAACACCACACGACAATTTGAACAAGAAATTTTGTCAATCATCCCATTCACGATATATCCAGCAATATAATAAATAATGTTCAGTTTAAAATCTGAAACACAAGCGTTAGGTATCTACGAGATCCAACAAATCATCAATTGATGTCGACTGATCTTTATTACATTCTTCCACAATAGCCCTCTTTTTGTTCCTAAATTCGAGTACAGGAGTCAATTCATAATCATCAGTGGTGCAATTGGCATTAATACTATTTTTGTACAATAACTTTCGCAAAATATATCTAAATTGCATTGCACTGAAATGCATGACTATCTGAAATTGAAACAAAGTTATTTTAATAGAGAAAGGAATAAAAAATGCATAGGTATTTAAATTATTTGTTCTTGAACTAGGATTGGATAGTCATGCATGGTCACCGTAATTCTTCACTAACAAATAATGTTTATAACTATTACCTGTGAAAAGATAAACCACAATCAAGATAATACTCGCTTCCGCAAGCCTCCACGCACGACACAAATTCTCCCCATTTTAACTAAAATTCTTCAAAACTATCATGAAATCAAAAATCACTCCGCCATTAACATCAGAGTAGGCGATTTCATTTGGGGCATGGAAGTAATACAGTGTTGCCAACGAAGTATCAACCTCCCCACCAGAATCGACCTCTAAAACCACCAGAAATCCACTAATAAAAATCGCACCATCTTAAAAATTACTAAATTTTCCACTAACTTTATTTTTGGCCGATTTGTGGTCATTGCCTTTCGCAATGACCACAAATCTGCCAGAAATAAGAAAGCAATGTTTTTAAGATAGATTCGACACATTTTTTTCATTAATTCACATTTTCCAAGAGTCTATTTTTTATTTCTTCAATATCACTGTAAATTGCATGCACCGAGTTCGCAATATTTCGTTTTCTTCCGTTGGGAATCCCTTTTCTTGCATTTCGAGTAGGTATTTATTTTTCAAATCGGTATCCCAGATAGCATTTTGGATCCTAAAAGTCGCGGATATTTTGGGTAAAAATATTAATTTTGTGTGCAATTATCAAACATCCGGTTACAACTTTGTTTTTTGTTAAAGCTTCCTAGCCTACATCCCATGCGTTTTTAAATCTCCATAATAACTCCGTAAAATCATTCCACAAAAACTTGCATTTCGGTACTTGACCAGCAGTACTTTCAATTACTTGAAGCCAATCTTGTGGGTCCTGAAGCCAATAATCCCGAAACTGTTGCGTATACTGTGGTTTTGGCATAGTTATCAATGAGGAAACACGAAACAAAACCACCAACACCAACACACGGAGCGCGAACTAAAATTGAGACTTGAGAGGGAAAGGGATATTTTATATTTTTTTGATTTGGAAAATAATATTTTTTTGACATTATTTTTAACAGTTTCTGGCCTTGATGCACGTCCTTTTGGCCGTTTTACTCACTATATGAAACAGTGCTGCCTGCGCTATGAAATTAAACTCCATAAACGATACGAGTGGACCTTATAATCGTTGATCCAGTGTTCAAGAAAAAAAAAATACTAAATTCTTAAATTCCACTAGTCACTAAAACCCATTATTTGGCCGCAAATAGCCGCTAATAGGTAAGTCAAAACCACCAGATTTAGTGGAAAATCCACTAAGTTGGCAACACTGAAGTAATAAGTACTTGTTAGAACGGGACACAGCGTTCAGTGGTTGCCCTCTCACTCGGCTTCATTTTTATTTTGCGTGCAACAAGATTCTTACGACCTTGGCATAAAGTTTTATTTTCTTTATTTTAGCTGCAAGACGCACAAATAGAGCTCATTCCTGTTGTACGTAGTACATAATACTTCCATGGACGTCGGTAGTTTTAGAATTTTTTAAATTTTCGCGAACTATACTCATGTTTTTAAGACAAAACGGGTCTTTTCGCGCACAGATTTACATCGTCGTTTTGGTTATTATTGGATCAATTAAACATGGAATAAGTGTTCAAATTTGCTTGAATTATGTGGCAGTGATTTATCAAAGAACGGGTGGAACCAAGTTACTCACATCCAGGCTTGTCGTGCATACACAGAGGTAAGTGAAGAGAGAAAGTGTTTGTGTGAGTTTTAATTGGATAGGCTCAAATGCTCGGTACGTAAATGTTTTCTGAGCGCTTTTCTGAAGACATTAACTGTTTCCAGAGCATGCAGAGGTAGATCATTCCAACACCGAGTTGCAGCGAATTTGAAAGAGCCACGCAATGCCATTGATCTGTGCCTCGGTGTGACAAAGATAAAGGTACACAGGTACAAGTACAAGGGCTTGTGCCCACACAAAATTATCAAACAGATATTTAGGACATCTTAAATTGATGACTCCAAAGAGCAAGACCGCTAGATGAAGCTTACTGCGCGCTGTCATTTTTAATAGATTGGACGAGCCAAAGAAAGGCGTTATGTGAGCTCGCGGTAGAACGTGAAAACAAAAGCCAGCACATGCGTTTTGACGCGTTGAATAAGTTTCACAGTCCTACTCAACAGACATGGCCCGTAGACTACATCGCAGTAGTTCAGTTTAGAAAGTATGCGGGACTCACATAAGTTGATCCTGACTGCTTCGCTTAAGAATGGTTGAATCTTATAAAGAAGCTTCAGCCTGTAAAAACAGTTACGCACACTCTCAGCAACATGCTTCTCAAAGTGTAAGTTGCTGTCCATTATCACACCAAGATTTTTAGTTTCTGAGACATGCTCCACCAATTCCCCATCAACCAATATACTAATAGAATTGTTTAGAAGCTCTTGCATTTTTTGCCTAGTACCAACAGGCATAAATTTAGATTTCTTTGGGTTGATAATGAGAAGGTTATATTTGGACCAACTTGAGATATGGGCTAAGTCTCGAATTTATTTTGTTTACAGCATTATCAAGATCTGAAAGTGAGAATGCTAGGTAAAGTTGCAGATCATCCACGTAAAGATGATACCTATAGTGAGTTATTGCCTTCATAATATCAGCGCTATACAATACAAACAAAAGTGGTCCCAAGATAGACCCTTGAGGCACACCCCTGGGCACTAGCTGGAGAGAGGACTGCAAACTACCACCATTTGGCATTGCTAGTTCCACCAACTGTTGTCTGCGATTTAAATAGCTATGAAACCAGTTCACAGCCAGTGCATCAAATCCATAAAAAGAAAGCTTGGAAAGTAGGAGAGACATTTATCGAATCGAATGCGCGTGAAAAATATAACAGCACCAGTATGTTGATTAGTCCCTGGTCTTGAGCACCAAGTAGATTGTCGACAACATCCAGAAGAGCCATTGATGTGCTGTGGCTCTTGCGGAAACCCGATTGAGCCTGAGGAAGAATATTGTAAGTACTTAGAAAACTGCAAGCTCACTGCATTTTTACGAATCTTAGACAAGCAGGGCAGCAAGCTGATAGGCTTGAGCTCTTGGCAGATGGATGGATTAGAGTTTTTTGGTATTGCCTTACGATAGCCACCTTCCAACTCTCAGGGAAAACACCACTCATCATTGATCTATTGACTATTGCAGTGATTGCTTGTAAGGATTCAGGCAAAGTCAACCTAGTGAGATGCCATCCACACCTTGTGCATTTGACTTGAGACTGCGTACTGCGAGACCTTTGTCTTCAGACACTGAGATATTTTGGACGAGAAGACGTCAAGCACGTCACGTCAGAAATATAACCAGGGCCTCCTAGGCAGTTGTGTAAAATATTGAAATTACAGCTAGGTAGAAACGATTTTATAACACTGATCATTTATCTGGCCCAATCTCAAATACACGTCCCACCCATTAATTATGCAACCTCCAACTAGACAACCGAAAAATTGTATCCTATGATGATGACACTGCTCTACTTTTCTCAGCGGATACGGAATCTAAAGTGCATGAACTAGCACAGCGCGGATTCAATACTGTAATGTAAACAAATGGCTCCAAGCTCATCTACTAACCCTTAATGCTGAGAAAATAAAATGCTTAAAATTTACTATGCGCAAATCACAGTCAGCACCAATGACTAACCCAGATAAACATATTTTTGCACATCAATGCAATTGTCATATTAACGATAATTTATGTAACTGCCCTGTCATCTCATTTACTAATAATATTAGTCAGTAAAGCATGCTTTTGCATCCATATTTCTAATGTTCCTAGGACCATTGCTGAACAACAGGCTAAATCGTAAATTGAGCATCCACTCAATGAACTTCTCAAACTGTAAAAGAGCCTTACAGTCTGTAATATCCAATCTATCTTACGAGGAAACTGAGGAATTACTAACCGTAATAAAGGAAGATTTTAAATATTGTATAGTACGTAAACGCATATCTTTCAAGTTTGCACTTAGTTTATTTAGTTATTTTTTTTCATTATGTAAATAGATTCTAAGTTTTGTTAATTTGAGTATTCATGAGTTATTTCATTATGTAAATAGATTCTAAGTTTTGTTAATTTGAGTATTCATGAGTTACCCCAGTCCAGCCTTATTCGCCTGAGATACAGGTTTTCCTAGTTCAAGAAATGTATAAAATCTTACCTATAAGTAGATATTAATCCCTAATATTAATCTTAGCAATATGAAAAATGAATAAAGATATATTTATATATTATCCATATATTGAATATTTTTATTACTGATTGTGGTTTTAGTCAACTCTTTGTTTCTTTATATGCATTACAATTTAAATCACGTTATATTATTAAATAGTTTTATTTATTTTGCAAAGAAAAAGGGCAAGTATCCGTGTCAAAAAGGATAGTCGTCCTAGTTACTTTTGCGGATAGTCGCTAGGGGCAACTATAAATTCTTTATCGAGCAAAGATATTTATTTATCTTATGGTGTTTTTTCTAACTTATTATGACTATAACTAAGATTAAATAAAAAAAATACTTAACAGTTTCATGCATTTATTCTAAAATGTGATTAGTTTTTTTATTATTCTATTTTTGAGTATATATTTAGAGAAGCTGAGGCAGAAAGAAGCGGATGAAACGCACCGCATGAGCTCGTTGACGGTTGCGGAGTTCCGATGGTACAAGTGGGAAGCAGGGATTAGATTGAACAGCTCTTCAGAACATTCGCCGTTATATATTCAGTGCACCGTTCCAGATGTGAGAGCAGTACTCCATGTGGCGCCAGATTTGGGCTTTGTAGAGCACAAGGCGCTGCCCCGCCGTGAAGTACCGCTTTGATCTGTTCAGTAAACCGAGTTTCTTGGAGGCAAGAGAAGCTTTGCTCTCCAAATGACCCTTAAACCGCACTTCGTAGAGATGTCGACGCCCAGGATTGAGAGGTTGTTGGTCATGCCGAGACGAATGTCCTGAAATAAAGGAGCTGTCAAAAATGGGGCTTTTTTACTGGTGAACGTACAGACTTGAGTCTTGGTGGGCTTGAATTGGACTAAATTTAGTCGTCCCCATTCTGAAACCCGTTCCAATGGGCAACCGCTCGAGAGGCACCTGCACGGCCCGTATACTGGGCATCGCCAGGACTATCATCTGCGTAGCAGTGCAAGTTGCAGATTTTCAACAGATCGTTGACGATAGCACGGACCCTTGAGGCACGCCCTCATTAATTGCCACGGTCTCGAAACAAGCACCACCGACGACGACTTTGATGTTCCGGTCAGATAGGAAACCAGCAGGAAGGCCATATGATGGGAGCTTGGATAGGAAAGTCAGTCAAAATCTTTTATTCATTAAAATCACAAGGATCACTTTGAAACGTCAATTTTACTGTCTGTTCCTTCGCGACCAAGCCAGGAAAGAAAGGCAAGAAAACAAGGCTGGTTGTTTTTTTAATGATCCTTTTAGAATACATAACAATACAGGTAATAAATTACGTCTAAATTGTGACATTTTGAACGAGTTGGAGCAATTTCAATCCCAAGCTTCTCTATCATCTAAATAATCCGATATTTTATAGTAGGCTTTTTTATAAAGATTTTGTTTAACTGCGTTTTTATGCGTTTAATGCTTCGCCACGACTTTCGATGGCTTCAGCCCATCGGTGAGTAAGGTACACTGACTTAAAATGATATTCATTTGTTTTTATTAAAAAATCATAGTGAGGCGTCTATCCTCACACGAGGTAAGTATCCTCCGAAGGATTTCTACCGCTAGTCGCTAGAGTAGGCAACTCTATCAATCTCTGTTTTGAGAGGTCAAATAAACCAGGATTTACTCAAAACCATTATTAATTATGTTCAAAAAAGTAGACTACTATAATAGATCAAAAACCTAGTGTGTTTAATAAGAACATGACCTGGATAAAAAAGTATTCTTTAGTTTTTCTCAAAACAAAAAATACGAGCTAGTAGCTCAATATTTTGTCCACGATCCATCAACAAACAAACAGATTTCGCGTTCGCTTCGCACAGAGCGCACGTTTCACGAGACGAGTACCGCATATGCTTTTCGCTATGAGGCAGTGTTTCTGTGTACGCATCCCAAAGGACCCAAAATGTCGCGCTTTCAGGCTGCTAAGTACATACATGAATAAGTCTAAGGCGTTCGTGACCAAGTAGTGGGTGAACCGGTATTTAGTTGCAAAAAATGTTGATGACCTACCAGAACGTGGTAAAACGAGAAAGACGTCGTCTGCTGAGGATAAACGGATTAGTCAACTGTTTTTTGAAAAATCCACGCATCTTTGCGATCTGCACGAGAAGAATTAAAGAAAAAGGGAGTAAATATATCTCTAGCTACTATTAAAACACGTTTACCGGAGATTAAGTTCAAATACCGAAGCACATTAAAAAAACCACTCCTTTCAATAACACACGTTGAAAAAAAGTTAGACTGGGCGCGAGAAAACAAACCGCGGACCGTGACTGGGACAAGATAATCTTTTCTGATGAAGCATCCTTTTGGGTAACTAGTATCTCACCTCGTGCTCGGTCACCTGCCGATAACAGATTTGGCGAATGTACTGTTAAACACCCGGTAAAGGTGCATGTTTGGGGATGTTTCTCAAAAAGAGGGTTTGGCAATTGGAACTTGTTTACCGGTTCTCTTAAATGCTGTGAGGATGAACAAAATATACCTACCAGAAAGCATATCTACACAAAAACTGTTCCCAAGGTCAAATGAAACATGCATATTGCAAGATCATAACGACCCCAAACACCGAAGTCGTCTATGCACCGTCTGGAAACAAGAAAATCGAGATCTTAAACTGGCCGTCAATCTCCTGATGCGAACCCAATTGAAAACGTTTGGGCGTTGATGAAGCTACGAAGTTATGAAGTTTACTTAGAGGAAAAAAACACCACCGCTGAGCTTACTCACAATATAATGGCCATATGGAGATCATTATCCCGTGACTACGCTGAAAAATTTGCCGAAAGTATACCTCGATGATGCCATTGTCAACATCGAAGGAGACTGGACACCTTATTAATAAATAAAGCATCCTAGTACGTATAATTAACTATGTGTTTATTTTTTTCAAACGGAAGACATTTTTTTTATAAATTAAGCCGATCACGCTCTTGTCTTACATATTGTATGTTTTGATATACATCTTGCATTATTCTAATTAAGCACCTTTTTTATAATAGAGCTTTTTTTGAAAAATTGGGCAAAATCCGCCTTGTAGAAGCCGTGAGATCAGTGCCGATCGCGAGCGGCGCGGGCTGTTAACTTCAGATAGCGGAAGTTCAACGCACTCCGCTTCGCTCTACAATCGTTCCCAATAAAAACGTACCCTTCGAGGAAAAATTGTTGATTGTTATATTGATGACGTGAAGGAGCTGACGACTTGATTTGACACGAGCGAACTACGTCTCGCATCCATCCCGCACGCATCAGAGGACTCGTTGCGAACCGAAGCCTTATCCATATGGCAACACTGCGAAGCTCCAAGCGCAGTGCGCGCTCGATCATTCCGCGAACGAGTTTCGCTGACATTTTATTACAAGGAAAACTAAACAAACTGCCGAGGCCTGCAGGAAGAGTTTATTTTAATTCTTTATTGCACAAACAGAAAAATATAAAAAACTGCGTGTGAAAGAGTACGTTTCAATGTCACACAGCGCTGCCAGATGACACAAAAGGTGTGATCGTACGCCAACTACTAAATAATCCTATTCCAAGGAAATTAAATTAAAAGATCGTACAACCTACATGTAGAAAGTTTTTATTAAGAATTACTAAAATTCTTTTAGTTTTCTAAAGGAAATGCCATAAAACGATTTATTAGACTTACACAAATTTTCTGCGGTCATATTTTTTAACATTTCTTTTGTTGTCTTAAACTTCGTAAAACTTCGTTCTTGTTGCACAAAAAAAAACACTCAAGACAGTAAACAGATCCAAAGAGGATATAATCACTACGTATAGATCTACGGTAAGAACAGATCGAGCGAGACTGATGAGAAAAACAGGATATTCAGATTTTTGACAAGTTGCAATTACTGAAAGAGAAAAATAATAAGTTTTATAAAAATACAAACAAATACGGCCTTTATATGGTTTCACAAAAGGTCTTCATTCAAGTAAAAGATCTAGACATGCGTTAGGTTGTTGGGGAATTCCCCGAAATTCATACTTGCCGATGGAGCACATTCGTTTCATTAACAAATGTTGCCAGGTAGGTACATAAAAATCGTACATTTTCCGTACGATCTTGGTCTAGCGATCGTACATGAGTAAAAATGCCAAAAATCGTAGGAGTACGATTTAAATCGTACATCTGGCAGCCCTGATGTCACAGAAACAAAGAGACGAGGGGAGCGCACTCGAGGGGAGGACGCCGCCGCGTTCTGCACGATTCCCATCCTAATCCACACCAATGCACTCTATTAGACTGCTTTGTTTTCTTTACCAAATAAAACCGATTGGGTTCTGGCTTTATAATTAACGATCAAACCATTAAGATCATTCAGAATTTTAACCTGATCTCGTCCAAAATAATAGGCAAATAACGGCTGGCTTGTCCCTGGCAACTTTTAATCTGCTGTCTGTGTGTAGTGCTTGGTGTAGTGTTGTGTAGAATCAGCAGCGGATGTTATTTGTTACAATGACAGTCAACTGGATTAAGTACTTACTTCTGACTGTTGACATACACGACTATAATTCAGTCAATTACTGATAAACGACAGACAGTTACCAATTATGAGATTTAGCTACATGAGCTGGGAACGGGAAAGCAGGCAGCGACCAACAAAGTAAATTGTTCCGATTAGGCTCCGAGAAAGCAGTCCGTGCTTATGCGTGACCGTTATCGGCCGGCGCGCTAAGGTCACGGCTACCTCCTACCTACGTCACCCCGAGGAGAGCACGTCTCTTCCTCCCGTAAGCGCTCGCACAAAAACTCCGACTCATTAAGTAATCGTTAGCGAAGTTATAATTAGTTATTGTTATTTTACACGGTATGTACGTTAACGCGAGCGATGTAACAGTGCCGCGGGAACGTGTTGCGGCGGCGGCGGGTCGTACCGGGGAAGGCGCTGCCGAGCTCGTGCTGGCCCCAGTCATTGCGCGGCTGCACGATGCAGTGGAACATGATGCGGGCGGCGGGCGGCGGGCGGCCGCCGGTGGAGGACTGCCGCGCGGCTCCGCGCAGCCTCCGCGCGCGGACCGGTCGCCCCCGCCCCGCACCGCACCCGCGGCGCTCACCCTCGCACGGTGCCCTTACGATTACACGTCGCGTCTTTGCCCCTCGACATCATTATTGAAAGAACCACATAATCACACCTCGTAATAAATAATCAACTAGAGACACTACTCGTCAGCTGGTACTTACCTATTTCTTTTTCAGATAACATGAAGCTGTTTACAAATATGTTATCATTAAAACAATAGTAAACAAGTACCTACCAATTTTTTGAAGTAAAACTTCTTTACGCACGCTTGACTTGGGGATTAAGCTGGTGAATGCGTGACGAGAGCATTACGAAAAGTGTGATCGGTCGAGGCAAACGGCAGTTGAGACGGAGATATAAGTTAATGCAGATAGAAAGAGAGAGAGTTACTATTCGTATATTACTGTAGGGGCAAGAGAGAGGTGCGAGCACACATTTAATTTCTCTCTTCCTCTCATAGCCAGTGCATGGAATACATATACAGTGTGTTTTTTTAACTGGGGCAGTACGGCAGCACCCATAACCAGAGGAGATACAGGTGCAGTTCTTTTTTTTTTTTTCTTTTTTTTTAATCGATTAACAAAAGGGCTTTGTCGCTCATGCGATTATGACACCCTGGTAATGTAAACATAAGAAAATTAACTAATTATACAGGTCAAAACTTATTTAGCTACCTCCTATCTACCAACTTAAATAGTTTTTTAAAACATCAGCTCTTTTTCGAAGAAAAACATTTTGGCATTAAATTTTTTTTGGTCAAGCGTGAGTGGCGCCTTAAAATGAATCAAGTTGGTAATTTTTTTTATGCCGATTGATGCAGTCCTTTGTAAGGATAATTTTATTGTATCGGATGAAAAAATCTGAGGAGCGGAAGTTAGTCAAATTTGATAAAATATATTCTCATACAACAGGACAAAGCAAAATTCCTCCAACAAACATTTTATTAGATTCTAATTGCACATTAAAGAAGTATTAATACTATAGCGATTAAGAAGTTTAGGAACTCCATGCTCTCATGAGCAATTCAAAAACATTTCGTATTTCAGAACAATTTTGAATTTCGAACATAGTTCTTGCATCTGTCGGACTTTTATATCAGTCATTGCATCATCTTATTTGCCCTATCATGGCATTGTCAAATACTCAAAAAGTAGACTTAATTGAAGCATACTTCCCAACTAATGCGTTGAAGTGGTATCAGGAACGCTACCCAGACCGCGATTGAGGAAGTATGCTTCAATTAAGTTTACTTTTTGCGTATTTGACAATGCTATGATAGGACAAATAAGATGATGTAATGACTGATATAAAAGTCCGACAGATGCAAGAACCATGTTCGAAATTCAAAATTGTTCTGAAATACGAAATATTTTTTGAATTGCTCATGAGAGCATGGAGTTCCTAAACTTCGTAATCGCTACAGTATTAATACTTCTTTAAATGTGCAATTAGAATTTAATAAAATGTTTGTTAGAGGAATTTTACTTTGTCCTGTTGTATGAGAATACATTTTATCAAATTTGACTAACTTCCGCTGCTCAGATTTTTTTCAATCCATACAATAAAATGATCCTTACAAAGGACTGCATCGATCGGCATCAAAAAAAATTACCAACTTTATTCATTTTAAGGCGCTACTCACGCTTGATCAAAAAAATTTTAATGCCAAAATGTTTTTCTTCGAAAACGAGCTGATGTTTTAAAAGAAACTGCACCTGTATCTTCTCTGGTTATGGGTGCTGCCGTACTGTCCCAGTTAAAAAAAACACTGTATATCTCAGTCAGTAGTCCGTTTGCGAGTTTGTTAGCGTTACGCGAACGGTGATGTCTTGATTATTTTATAAATTAATATTTTGAAAACGAAGTTTTATATTTTAGTCGTGTGGTTTAAAGCACACTCGTTTTTTATGTTATTCGAATTTTATTTATATGTACCTATGTTTTTTTTTATATTATACATTTAGGCATACAAGCTAACGGGCCTTCTGATGTTAAGTGGTCACCGGTAACCGGTAAGTTGAAAAAATTAACGAAAGGTAAATAATATTGTATTTGTATGTAAATATGTATTAGGGTAATTGTATAAGAAGCTAAGGCCAAGGTAAACAATGCTGCGTACCTATAGGAAGTAGTACCGCTGCCGCTGCATCGGCATCGCACCGGTCTGAGTACGCGGCGCGCGAGCACTGCGTGCGACTCAGATCAGAAACAGTTCGATAGGTATGGGTGTGAGTCACGGCATCAGTTCGCTTTCCGTGATTCAGTAATCGCTCGCTACTGGCACTGGCCTCCAGTCGCCACTCGCTGTACGTATGTATAGGTAGGTACCACGGTAGTCCGTGGTAGGTACCCACGTACCAATGTGCGCCAAACAATACTACCTATTATCAGAGACTAGTAATATCAATAGACTGTCAATGTCCTTAAAAGAAATCGTAGCCCGCAAAAAGCTCAAAATCCCGTATTATTTGTAGATGGCGCTGTCTCATAGCCTGGAAACTTTCATAGCGGCCATTGCACCCAACAAATAAAAATAAACTTCCACTAAAACACACCAAAATATTTCAATATTTTTTAGAATAAGTAATATTGTCCATAAAATAAGATTTAACGATTTTATTTTATATTGATGATTTACCACTTTCATATGCTTAATCACAGATGGCGTGGGAAGGTAGCACATCGTTTTTACCTAGATGGCGTTTCACAAAATTAACACAAAGTCTGAAACAAAGGGAACGAAAGAGAACCGTGAACTGACTGACATTGACAGCCGGGAAGCAAGCAAAGTCACGCTTTTTGTACCTAATTTTGTTACATGCTGTGTTGCCAAACCTCACTTCTCAAAAGTCGCGACTAGTAAGTCGATATTTTGTTGTACATAATGTATGTACATATTGTGTACGTATTGAGTTCATTGTTTTAGTAATTATGTTTCCTGTTCAAATTAATAGAACGTATTATCTGGTAGTAGGTATGCATTTGCCGGGTACTTACAAATTGATTTTATTTTCTTTCAAAAACTGTTCTACTTATCTGTACATCACTATAAATACACTGCCGGCCAAAAGTTTGAGACCACTGTAAAAATCTTTGTCACCAACAAAATATTTCAAAGTACACATATGATAATGAGCTAATTTGAACACCTGCGTATTCTATTATTATTAAAGAATTTCTAAGAGTCATTATTTATGTTGTTGTTTAAGTTATCATCCTAAAAAGGTCTATTGTTTCAAAACATCAATGAGCGCCGCGCAAGGACCAGGTGGTAGAGTCATTGTAATATTTTTATGATCTGCTCATTACTTATTGTTTTGGGTTTGTTTCGCGTTAACCGATATCAGGGATTATGTTAGCTTCCTAAAACATATTTAGTACCTAAGGAGTAAATTATTTTCTACCTTATTAGTCTGAGCTCGTCGTTGTTACAGTGAAGACATCTTAAAATGGGAAAAGTTCGCGAAATTAGCAGTGAAACTCGCTCTGCCATAGTTGTTTTATACGGCGAAGGCAAATCTGAACGTGCGATTGCCTCTCAACTTAAGTTGTCGAAGACTTGTGTTCATAACACAATAACCCGATACAAGGAGACTGGCAGTAATCAAGATCGTTCGCGTTCGGGAAGGCCGAGAACTACCACTTCTCGCGAGGATCACTTCATCGTCACTACCAGCAAGCGGAATAGACGCCTAACAGCACCAGAAATCCGCGTAGAAGTGAACAAATCCCGATCAGAACCTGTATCATTGACTACAGTAAAAAGACGTTTGAGAGATGCTAAGTTATTTGGTCGCGTCGCCGTTCGAAAACCACTACTAAGGCCACAAAACAAAAAGAAACGGATGCAGTGGGCCCTTACCCATCGAGACTGGACTGAAGAAGACTTTAAACAAGTTCTTTGGTCAGATGAATCCAAATTTGAAATATTTGGTTCAAAACGACGAATTTTTGTTCGACGTAACGTCGAGGAAAAGATGATGCCAGACTGTGTGGTGCCAACAGTCAAGCATGGTGGTGGTTCCATTATGGTCTGGGGATGCTTCTCGGGCCATGGAACCGGAGATTTGGTACGAGTCGAAAGAATCATGAAAAAGGAGCAATATAAACGAATACTACAGCAAAATGCCATTCCGTCTGGTTCAAGAATAATTGGAGATGGATTTTTTTTCCAACAAGATAATGACCCAAAACATAGTTCAAAATTATGCAGGGGTTATTTAGAACACAAAGAAACAGAAGGGGTTTTAAAAAACATGGTGTGGCCCCCTCAGAGTCCGGATCTCAACCCGATTGAGCTTTTGTGGGAAGAGCTTGATAGAAATGTGCGCAGTTGTTGTCCCACTTCGCAAGAAGACATGTGGAAGGCTTTACAAGAAAGCTGGAACAATATATCACAAGATACAATCGACAAATTGATTGCTCGTATGCCAAGAATAGTGAAAGTAGTAATAAAATGCAAGGGAGGGTTTTTCGACGAAAAATCTGTATAAAATATGAGCGACATTTTTAAAGTAAATGGTTGATTTTTCTTGATTTTTTTGTTTTCTTCATAATGTATGTGTATTAGGAAATAAGTATTTTAATTCATAATTAAACCTCTTGCTTTGTATTTTGAGTTTTATTTCATTTTCCTACTTTGATGTAGGTGGTCTCAAACTTTTGGCCGGCAGTGTATGTATTCTTATTTTACAAATATGTAGGTATTTCCGCATTTAAGTGATAATGGTACGATCATAGACGTATGTAATGAATAAAAGATATCTATCTATCCTTTCCTAAAAAAATCCCTATTTTGACGTAAACTTTCATGTTCTGGCAATTCTGAGAAAATGTGCGCAAATCTCTAAAAATTGCTAGAGACTAAAGTTTTAACGAAACTGAAGAGCGGCAACCTCGCACAACGTAAAGGTCACAACGTCGCAATAATATTATCGCGCACGTGTAATTGGAAATAGCGCCATCTATTTTTCTTCGTACCATTATGAGCGGTAGTAAGCTAAAGGTTGGCATATATTTAACGATTTGTAACTCTTAGCGACATCTCGCGTCCTAGCAGGTAATCAAATATCGAGTTATATTATATTGCTTGAGACTGTCAGTCTCACAGAACACAAAAAACAATAGAAGTCGTAAGTGGGCGGGGCCCGCGTAACACCAAGTACGCGGAGTTCCGCGCACTACAAGCTTCGCTCACTTCAGTCGTGTTTCAATTACTGTGGGTAAACGTACTTCAAAAAAATATAATAAAGCCATATTGTGCCGTTTTGGAGTGTAAATATTATAGCCGAACCAAAAATTTAACAAAAGAGGGCATATCCTATCACCGGTAAGTATTATTTTATTGTTTTTTGTTAGTTTTGTTTAAATGCAAAATCGTCCAACAAAATAGACTGTGAATCATACTACTTAAGGTCGCGTTTCTCTTAAACCTCAACTTAAGCTACTCAATTAGGGATGTGACCCCAATATACTGATGAATGTGTTATCGATAGCTTTAATTAGTTACCCCCTATTAAAAGGTGTATAAGTTTTAAGGCGTTCATTCCTTGTTGTTTTATTGATGATTTTTTGAATTTATTTTAGACCTATGGTGTGAAATAATATAATAACTTCTGTTTTCAGTTTCCCCAAGGCGCAAGACATAAAAAAAATAATCTTATGAAAAAGTGCATTGACGCAAAGGGAGAATATTTTGAGAAACAATAAATTCATTTTTGACCATTATTAGTATTTTTTTATTGATTCCGCAAACTTTTAGTGTGCCCCTCAAATAATAATTCAGTATATAGTATAATATTTTTTTAAGTAAGCATTTATGAGTTGGATACCTGTGATTATGTTAAGAAAGAAAGAAAAGAAAAGCTTTTTATTTCGACCCACCACAAATATAACCTGACGTACCTATTTCGTTACCCGTAGTAGGTAGGTGATAATTGATATCGATACATTCGTCTTGTATGCTCATTGGTACATCACTAAGTGAGTAGCGCTGTTATTTGAGCATGAGAGTAACAGCCATTGCATTATCTATCTTATTCTTTGCAGTTAGAGACTATAACAAAAATCGTTAGCGACAGCGCCATCTGTTGTTGAGTGGCTTTGTTTTGTGGGTAATCAAATAACAGCCATTGCATTATCAGTCTTATGTCTAATTAATAGAGACTAAAATAAAAATATTTTCTAAAGCGTTATCTTTTGCCGAGTAGAAGAAGTAAACTATAATTTTTTGCTACGTTTATTTTATTGAATTTTAAACCATGTTCCATAGTAGCTAAGGTTTTATATCCGTTAAATTGGTTTTATGGTTTTAGGCCTCTTTGAACGTTCTCTTTCAACCAATTATAACTTTTATTTCTAAGTGTGCTAGTTTTTACATATGTGAGTTTAGCTACACTGGTTTTCTTAGTAAAAATTCATCATGCTACTTCTATTGTTTTTTATGTTCTGTGGTCAGTCTATTAAAATTATATTGGTCTGTGGTATTATGAAACTGTAATTAGAAATTGGTACTGGGAAACAAATGCAGCAGATTTAATATAGTCGGAATCGATGGTGGTCTAAAAGGGGTGGAGGAGGGGCGACCGCAGCCCGGCAGCGGGGCGAGGGGTGGGCGGGCAGGCGGGTGCACGGAACCGGTCGCGCTGCAACTGGCGCGACTACTAGCAGAGTGGTCGGCCGCTCGATCTAACGCAACGAGATTGCTTACACCTATTTGAAAGTAGAATAGTGTCTAATAGACCGATACCGACGTTGGAGATGTGGTCGGCTTGCCATTCCGCAGTAGAGGTTGTCAGGATGCTTGCGACTGTTTTATATGGTACCTATGTAATCAAATCAGCATCCTCTCAATGGAACGAAGCGTGTAGCTCGCTAGGTCTCTCACTACATCCGTATAGGTACATGGAACCAAACTTCCCAATTACCAATACCTAATACCTATCGAGCGAGAAGCGCTCTAAATGATGGCAAGCGTACGCGTACGAGCGAGCGTTATCAAGCTTTCACTTCCAACTACGTAATTATACGAGTAGATACCTACCTACTAAATAACAACACGAACAACTTACGTCAAGACGGTTTCAAATAGTTCCATATACCTATATTACACTTACTCATTACCATCGCAGAGAGCTGCTCTAGGTACATGGCTGTTATCACACTTATCACTATCAGAGACAGCTTCATTTGACGATTTTAATGAGTCTTTTATATGCTTCGATGTGGGTTTTAGAGGCGAGCGTGCTGCGAGTCGCAGCACGCTCGCCTCTAAAACCCACATCAACACATAAAACGCAGCCTGCGACGGCGGGCGGCGGGCGGCGGCAGGCAGGTGCGTTTGTGCGACCCACCTGAGATGTGCCTACAGATAATTATTTAAGGAATTTGGTATTCGTGTAGCTTTAGTGACATAAATATAGGCAAAAGTCTGAAATCCAGAATAACTGCAATGTGTACCCCAAAAAAGAGTAACCACATCACATGAACTCCCGTTACCTGCAATTTGAATGAAACTGTAGGGCAAAGCTGGTTGTTTATTTCGAGGCACTATTTTGATAGTCAAATATTAGGAATAATATATTTTTGTTTTTATGGGAGACTCGCGAGATCTCAGTTCGGGGCGAACCACTAGTAATAATATTAATAAATAAAAAATACGCAATCCAAGCAACACAACCATTCGAAGCAACACAAAGGCGATCCGAGCGATCCCACAGCCCGAGAACCTGCCTTGTTGATTCCAAGGAAGGAAGCCGTTAACAAACGATTCATTCAGTCAGAGATGAATATTAAACTCATAAAATGTTCAACCGTGTTGTTGGTTTCTTACTGACAACAATAAATAAAGATGTAGAAGTATCATCACACACAAGCGAGCAGCAGCGGTATGGTCAGATAGCTGAGATAGCACGCCGCCGCCGCCGCCGCCGCCGCCGCCGCCGCTCGCTCATTAGCTTGCGC
Source organism: Philereme vetulata (assembly GCA_918857605.2). Classification (NCBI taxonomy): domain Eukaryota; kingdom Metazoa; phylum Arthropoda; class Insecta; order Lepidoptera; family Geometridae; genus Philereme; species Philereme vetulata. The sequence continues at coordinate 13,236,846 of OU975431.1, read as the reverse complement.
GGGGCGGCGCGCGCCGGAAGCCCACTCAGCCTCGCGGTAATCGCCTCCATTGTCTGCGACTTGGCAAGCTCTCGGTCGCTGCATATTTTCGATTTGCTCCTTGGGACGAGCACGAGAATCGCTAAATATCCCACGATCACGTAAGGCTTCCGCGAGCTTCTTTATAAACACTTTTTGTTACTTACCTACAGGCAGTAAGTGGTAATAGTGGAACGATCAATTACCGGGTACTCGGTATTCCGTCACGGGAACTGAACCTTACCTACACACTCCTAGATATAACTAGAATACATATTTTGGTAACGGTAACAGGTAACGGGAGTTCATGTAAATTGGTTACACTTTTTTGGTAGAAATTGCAGTTATTCTGAATTTCAGACTTTTCCCTAAACTTTGTTAATAAATAACTTTTAAGAATTTCATTAAATGTGCACAAGACCTTATTGTCTAAAAACAAAAGAGTATAAAATTCCTATTAAACCAGTAAACACTTGATTTGCTCAGCGCTTTCAGATTCTCTTAGAGCTCACGTTTACCTCTATATAACAAAGTGGTACTAATTCTGTGATATTAAAGGTAAATCCGTACGAGAAGCCAAAGCTATTATAACTAGCTGGTGACTCAATGCAAACATACATACATTATTTCATAGACTGATGAAGACCTTTCATTATACGTGCCAATTGACCAGATACTCTTATTTTTTTACCCCTCCTGAACCCCAATATCTCAACAATCCCCCATATTCTTAACTCATTTAATCACACCAACCTCAATCTCTTAAGTGGGTGATAGACGTACGAGCAAGTACGCGTACTTATGGCTCGACGAGCTTTTTCGCTTGTGTGTCACCGTAAGTACGCGAGCTTTAAAACCGCCGCGCAAAATCGTCGGCGATCCAACCGATTTGAAATCTTGCTCGTAGCTCGTCTTGGCTCGTACGTGTGGCAGCACTGCGAGCCAGTTCGTGACGCGCACGCTTGTCGTGTATAGAGATTTTTTAAATATTAATTCAGAAATTTCTCAAAATGAGTGATTTCCGAACTTATTCGCATGAACTGCTAACCGAATTAATATAAGCTTTCCGAAATAACCCTAGTCTTTGGAAAATTACAAGCAACGATTACAAAGACAAAAATATAAAGCTTCAAGCGTACAATAATTTATTAGAAATTATACGTAAGGTGGAAAGATTGAGCTACGATTGAGAACGTCAAGAAAAAAATTTGTTCATTAAGAGCTGGGTACCGTACAGAACATAAAAATCGACATCGCAATACAGAGTGAGTAAGCTTCACGTGTGTCACTAACGTCGAGCCGAGTAAGTTCGCGATTTTAAAAACCGCGTACTTTAAGTTCGTACGTCTATCGTAGTTCGTTCGTATGCTATAAAGTGGGTGATAGACGTTAGTAGTAGACAGTTGGGATAATGATGGGTTGCACTTAGTAGAAGAAATACCAGATTACTGGCATTTACAAGAGATTCAAAACAAGCGGTACGATGATTACCTTTAAGAATGCACGTGTTTAAAATCACCTATGATTATAGTGCGGTTACAAGTGGGAGTAAGATCTTCTAAAGATCTCAAAAGATGAGAAGAAGTTGATATCAGAGGAAGGGCAGTAATATACTCCAAGCAGAACCTCGGCATTAAAATGTTCTATTACCTAAACTAAAGTTTCAATACAGAAATCTTATTGCCACTGAGTAAATAAGCGGCGAAAACATGGAAATATGCCGATTTCGGAATACAAAGTTTTAAAACACTCTGATATTGCAAACACATCACAACTACGCAGACAATGCGATTCGGTTATCGATTTGGATTCGATGATCTTCTATTTTTGGTCCGCTGGTATTTTTTGGTCTTCTATATTTGGTTTATTTTTAGTCGTGCTCGAGCCGTCGTACAGTGCGGACGTCTCTGGGGCGTCGTTACGCTGCCCGTTGAATATACGAAGATTCGATCGTCGTTAGTGGTCGAGGCAACATCGCCTATAAAAGGCTCCTCAGATCGCGCGGCACGCATTCGATCGTCGTTAGTGGTCGCCGCTATAGCATGCAGCGGCCACACCTTAGGAACCTAGGCTGGTAGAGGGGGGCTCGAGTGCCGAAACACTTTGTTGTAGCAACGGCGTGTTTCGGCCCTCGAGTCGGCACGGTCACTCCCCGTGCTAGTGCTCGTTGCTTCGGCGTCAACGCAATCCACCTCAAGTGGCGAGGCAACCAGGCAACTGTAGAAGGCCTGAAGGTAGCGATAGGAGTTTTTATCGTTGCCAGATACTGCGTCCTGTTCCCTTCCAGTCGTAGCGGTTCTCCGTTCCACTGGGTCAAGGGGAGTAAGGAGGAGAGGGTGCATCTGTGTACGGCGCGCACACTTATGCAACTTAATATATCCTGCGCATCTGACTTGGCTTTGTCATTCCGAGTTTAAAAAAGTCCTGGGCTTGGTCTAATACCTGGACACGGGTGGCCTAAGGAGAGGAGAGTGGTCGCTCTAGCACTGCATCGGGGTGACAGTGTGGTTCGGCAGCACTCTTTGAGACAAAGCAGCTTTATTTAGAGAGGCACTGCTTTCCTCGCTCAGCCGGGGAGGGGGCTAGAAAAGGTGCCCCAAACAAACGCTCATTCCTCGCAATAAGAATAAATCTAAAAACATGCAGATGAATATGACTTTTGGTGCGTGGAATGTACGTACTCTTTTAGACCGACCCAACAACCTCTGCCCAGAACGTAAAACCGCCATTGTGGCTCGCGAGCTCAAACGCTATGACGTCGACATAGCCGCTCTCAGCGAAACACATCTAGCTGACGAAGGTGAGCTTGTTGAACGTGGTGGTGGGTACACTTTCTTCTGGAAAGGCACACCAGCTTCTGAGCCTAGACGGTCAGGAGTAGGCTTTGCTATTAAAACTACTTTAGCCTCTAAGTTGGAAGAACATCCAGTTGCTATCTCTGATCGTGTCATGTCCTTACGTTTCCATCTTCGAAACAATAAATACTTAAATGTTATCAGCGTATATTCGCCAACACTCGACAAAAGTGATGACGTCAAGGACAAATTTTATGAGGAAGTGTCAGAAGTGCTGACTAAAATCCGGCGCTGTGAGAAAGTTTTGCTTCTTGGCGACTTTAATGCTCGCGTCGGACGTGATTTTGAAGCTTGGCCTCGGGTGATAGGGCGACATGGCATTGGTAACATGAACAGTAATGGGCAACTGTTACTAAGCCTCTGTTCCCAATTTCATCTGGGTATTACCAATACCATGTTTAGACTCCCAAATAAATACAAAACTACCTGGATGCACCCAAGGTCCAAGCATTGGCATCTTATTGATTATGCTATAGTCCGTCAACGGGATATAGCGGATGTCAAAGTAACGAGAGTAATGAGGGGCGCAAACTGTTGGTCGGATCACCGACTTGTTGTTACAAAACTATTTTTGCGTCTTAGCCCTTGCCGTAGACCTCGCAGGGCTAAGCCTAACTGTCTTCATCTGAAAAAGCTAGAGTCTGCTGAAATATTGGCAAATTACAGGGAAGCTGTCAATACCTTTACAGCAGGCATACACCCCGAAGATGAACAGTTAGACGAGGGCTGGAAACTGTTAACTACAAATACCATCAATGCGGCTACTGAGATCTTAGGCCAAAAACCTCGTGTCTGTGAAGACTGGTTTGACGAAAATGATAATACATTGACAGTCGCCCTAGAAAAACACCGCCAGCTCCTTCGAAAGGGAAATCAGACAACTGCTTCTGAAAAAATAAAGGAGAGTACGAGCCAAATAAGGAGACTAACTCGAAACGCAAAAGATGAGTGGTGGCTGAACAAGGTTCGCTATATTCAGTTGCTTGCTGATTCGAATAGACTCGGCGATTTCTTTAACGAGATTAAAAAGTTAGTAGGAAGTCCACATCGAGTAAACGTACCACTGAAATCACTTTCAGGTACCCTCCTGGTAAGCAAAGGAGAAGTTCTTACTCGCTGGGCAGAACACTATAACAGCTTACTCAATGTGGATCGTTCTGCTGACATAAACTATTTAGCATCACTTCCTGCCTTACCACAAGCCGTAGATCTGGATCAGCCTCCTTCTCTTGAGGAAGTTATCATCGCCATCAAAGCGCAGAAAAACAATAAGGCTGTCGGCATCGATAACATACCAGGAGAACTATTAAAATATGGCGGAGATGAGTTGCACTACAAGATTTGGCAATTTTTCCAGCGCATGTGGGAAATGGAGTTCGTTCCTCCTAGTTTTGGCGTATCACTAATTTGCTCTTTGTATAAAAATAAAGGTGATCGATCTGTTTGCAACTCTTATAGGGGTATATCACTTCTGTCTACTCCAGGAAAAACTTTTGCCAGAGTACTCTTAAATCGTCTTATGGAGCTCTCTGAAAGTATATTGCCTGAAACGCAATTTGGGTTTAGACCCAATCGCGGCACATGCGAGGCCATATTCTCTCTTAGACAACTGCAAGAGAAAAGCAGGGAACAGTGTCAACCTCTGTTTCTCTGTTTTGTTGATCTGGAGAAAGCTTTTGACAGTGTACCTCGCGAAGCTTTGTGGATTGTGCTTTCGAAACTTGGTTGCACCGACAAATTTATACGCTTGATAAGACTTCTTCACGACAACATGACTTGTTGCGTAACCGTCAATGGTGAGCAGACAGAGCAATTCCCTGTCACTTGTGGTGTAAAACAAGGCTGTGTATTAGCACCCACTCTTTTTGCTCTGTACTTTTCCGTTGTCGTGAGGGAGACTTTACAAGCCAACACCGAAGGGATCCGCATACGTTTTCGCACAGATGGCAGTATCTTTAACCTGGCTAGGTTAAAAGCGCACACAAAGGTATCGTATGACCTCATTACCGAATTGATGTATGCTGATGACCTATGTTTCGTTGCGGAATCTTCTGAGGGACTCCAGGACTTGATGACTCGGCTTGACGCTGCGTGCTGTAGATTTGGCCTCAAAATTAATATTACAAAGACAGAGGTGATGGCCATGGACACTGTTAACCAAGCTCCACTGAATCTGCAAATCGATGGAAAGCCCATAAAACAGGTCGATACATTCAGATATCTGGGAAGCAGCATAACAACAAAATGCGACCTTGACTCGGAGATCAACAGCAGACTTGGCTCCGCTATGGCTGCTTTTGGTAAACTACGAGTCCAGGTATTTCGCTCCCATAACATCAAATTGAGTACCAAGATTAAGGTGTATATGGCTATTGTACTTCCTAACATCTTGTACTCGTCAGAGACATGGTGCCTGTATCGCAGACACATACGCACGTTAGACAGATTCCATCTGAAATGCCTCCGCGACATTCTTAACATCAAGTGGTCGGATCGGGTCCGTAATACCGATGTTCTACGACGGGCTAATGTCTGTGGCATAGAGGCATATTTGATGCGGCGTCAGCTGCGTTGGTGCGGGCACCTGTCTCGGATGTCTGATGAGCGAAGGGCGAAACGCATTTTCTTCTGTGAACTAGAACATGGTAAGCGGAAACGCGGAGGTCAGTTCCTACGTTTCAAAGACGTACAGAAGAGGCACATGAAGAGGTGTTGTATCGATCCGTCGCGCTGGGAGGCTCTCGCTGAAAAACGACCTGAATGGAGGCGTCATGTTCAGGACAAAGTGTACGAGTTTGAAGAAGAAAGGAGGCAAGAACTAGACTTAAAACGAGATCAGCTTAAAAGTCGACCGCCGGCTAATATCAATTACAACTACATTAATGGCGCCTTAACTTGTGTTCATTGTAACCGGACTTTTAGCGCAAAAATAGGGTACATCAGCCACATACAGGCTAAACACCTAGGCCAATAATCACAAAGTCAAGTCTCTGTAGCCGAAATCGGCTAGGAGGATTATTATTATTATTATTTTTGGTCCGCGCCTAAAATAGATCTTCCACAACTACCCCATGCTGCAGTAGCGTGTGTGTGTGTGTGTGTGTGTTGTGTATGTGTGTGTGCGTGAGTGCCGCGGCCGCGCTCCTTGGTTCTATTAAAATACTCTTACAATATTCGAATCCACATTGGCGTAGCTTATTGAACAATGCAGCTCTAAATTAAACTAGGTCGTTAGCTAAGTGTGCGATTGCTGAAGTAACCCGGTGACCTCAATAATGTGAAAAGCAATCGCAGCCGTTCCGAGAAGCAGTCGGCAGAGGGCTGGCTGTGCTCTGAGGTTCCGCGAAGCTGTCGACCGACAGTTTGCAGGCGGGGCGGGCCTACATGGGACTCGAAACCATTTATTTATTCAAATCGATCGATGATACACATCAAAGTCATATGCATATTGTTTCGATAACTATGACCATCTATAGAAAGACAAATAATGACATGTCAAGAACAGGATAGCGAGATTGTTTTGCGACTCGTAAGTCAGCCAAAGAGGTCAGTCGCCTAAGGCCGTTTGTCCGCCGCCGCCATCGCCGACACTCGGGTAACGGGCGTGCGGTGGACACACGTCCTAAAGCCGTTGCGCCGAAACCGGATCGGTGCGCGGTGGCGCTAAACTTGTGGGGCCGCCGCCGCCGCCGCTAGCACAGTGGCATGGCGCTGCTCCGACAGACTTCGCAAGTATCTCAATAGATAGGTACTCGTACCTAATTGCCTTTTGTAACCGGCCGGATTCAAAGATTTAATACAATGAATAACCCTGTTCAGTGAGGGCAACACATTATTCAGTGGCAAATCTCTGAATGAAGAAATGATCTCGATTGTTTGTCTGTAATTGAGTTAGTGGTGCCGCGAGGGAGTCGCGAGCCCTGTAACCTGAGCCATTATAAACCACGTATAATACACCTATGCCAATACACTTTTAATTTAATTTCTAAATGTTGTTGTTGGAAGCGAGAAACTGGAGGTAGATTTATACATTTATCTTGGGCATGTTCTAACTTTTGGCAAAGAGTATCAAATGAAAGAAGTCGTCAGTCGTGTACAACTGGGCTGGGAAGCTTTCGGCAAAGTAGACGACATATTGAAATCCACCCGGAATGTCTTCAAACACGTCTCTATATAACCAGTGTGTGACCAATCGAATACAATGTATGATACGGAGACATGTGGCTGTGCACAAAATGAGTGTAAGCACAAAGAGAAATCCGAGATCCGCAACCAGACTAAACTTCAAGACGTCACCAAGCGAATAGTAATCTGATTAAACTACATTTCATTTATTTTGATTAAAAAGAGTCGGGCGGGACTCTTGGCCACACGCAGTGACGACAGGTGGACCAAGACGTTAACTGAGTGGAGGCCGAAAACTGGAGAACGGAAACAGGAACGTCTACTGGCGTGGTGGGTGGTACCTGGCATAGAATGGCATATGGCAGGGATGAATGGCATAAACAAAGAGAGGGCTATGCCCAGCAGTGAGTAGCTCGACACGGGCTGAAAATGATGATGATGATGAAGATATAGAATAATGAGGTAGGTGAGGTCGAAGATGTTTTCTGGCACATTGAGCATAATTGCCTGAACTCTACCTACATAGGTAGGTACATAGAGAGCTTTTAGTGCAGTTGAGTATTGGCAGCGGGTGATCGCGCGAGGATGGGCCAGCCAGGAGGCGCAGGACGGCTCCAGAGAGGCGGCGGCTAAATATAGCGCGGCGCCGCACTCCGCCCGCCGCTGAATCACGCACGCACGCACCGCACCGCACGCCAGACGACTCTGTACTCATCGCGTACACTCACGGAACGCAGCCATTCATAAATCTAATCAGATCACCTACTCAAAGGCTACACCAGCTACAGATTCCATTATATCTGCTTTGAACAACGCGACGATAAAAGGATTGCAGAAGATGTATGAGCTTCCGGTAGAGTGCAAGCGGATAATGTAAAGTAGGTATAGTCGTTAAGTACGTAACTAGAGGGTCACATAACGCGCAACTCGCGATTATGCTACTAAGCGGTTGGAGGATTGGCACACGTGTGGCACATGTGCTCTGCCGCGCCGCCGCCGCCGGCTTACTGTTAGCTAAGCAATGGCATAACTGCGCCTTGCCATTACCTACTTTTACATAATTATGAAAGCTTTATGATTTAATAATTCCATAATGGCAACATCGACGACAATTATTAAACAAAATGTCTTTCAACATTTCGCTCATATATTATTATACTAGCGGTTCGCCCCGAACTGAGATCTCGCGAGTCTCCCATAAAAACAAAACACGGTTCATGAGATACAGCCAGACAGACAGACAGACCAAGGAACTTGTACTAAATCATGAAAGGAGTGCTATTGCGTCAATGTGTCGCAAGTTCTCTTTACGCTAGTAATGCTACCGTGTCGATATTTGATATCGATGAATTAGATGACTATTCCTAAGCTACCTCTAATTACCTACGATACGAACGAACCCAATTTTTGTTATCGTTTTGTAGGTTCGGTTTTTTTTAAAGAATAAAACACATATTTTGTAAAAGTCACTGTCGATTATTAATAATTATTCTTGAAAACAAATTATTATGAAATGAGTCCAAACTTATTTGATAAAATTAGTAGGTACCTATTACATAATCCTGTTAAAAAGCTGGATGTGCATTTAATTAACTGAGACACTTGAATAAAAACAATATTTATTTATTAAAACGGCGGAGGAAGACTTACAATACGAGGACTTACGCTCCCTCGTATGAGGTATTGTTAAATAGGCCTTCAAAAATAATACGTTCTCCACAACACTTTTTATGAAATATAAACACGACCTTCAGTCGCATCTGTCGTAGCGTAATTCCGTTCTGTGCTTTTCCTTTAACTTTTTCTTTTTCCTATATTTACTTTGCATACTTTTAATTTAGTTATATATTATAGTTTTGTTTTAAATAGTTAAAAGGCCCTTCCGGCCCTCTAGTTGCATCTACTTTTACATTACAAGACAGAGTCTGTCTTACCAATATGTGCATATCGTAGTGGGTTACATTAATAATACTTCTATCACATGAATACTGTATCTTACCTAACCTTTATAGTGTAACTGATTGTTGTTCCGAAATAAATTCAAAAAAAATAATGCTTCAAAGTGGCTATTTTCGTTATAGTCCTGAATTAAATCATATTTTCGTGATTCTAGGTCAATGCCATATATTTAATTTGATTTAATTATAATTTTTATAATTTTATTGTGATTTGTGATTATGATTATGATAATGTTTATTTATGTTTTGACATTGACATGTACATACATGTAGATACGTCATAACAATAATATGTATGTATATGTATAATAGAATAAGTTATCGTAACGAATCACACCATCACTACACACACCTAATACATTTTCTACAAAACTAACACCAAAAATTCTAATAGTACCTAATGAATTGATAACAGTATTTATTAAATCCACGTCAATTAAGGATAAAAATAAACGTAAGTATAACCTGTTTTTACCCAGGATTATTATGACTACAGAATATGTATTTATCCGTCAAAGCTTCGTCACTTGTATAATAACTTTTAAATAGTAAACATTTTTTTACATACTTTAAAAATTCAATGTCACTCTTATTTCGTATGTCAATTGGAATATTATTGTACAGCTTAATAGATAGGTACGTAAACAAAACTTTTTTTAGTTTTAGCCAGTACTCTTATACATGGCGTTGCAATATTTTTTTGTGTGTCTTGTGTTATAATATAATTATGTAAACTCTCTTGTAAAGGCATATGTCGTAAGTTATCGCGAACATAAACAATATTTTGGTAAATAAATTCACATGTCAAAGTCATAATACCTAATTCTCTAACGATTCTAAAACGATCTCTACAAGAATCAATTCTTTTCATACCTAAAATATACCTCATCTAAAATCTTTTTATCACGTTGACTCAGGACCTTGATTTTTATACACCGAATAGGGACTATATATGTATACTTCAGTATCTGGTATAAATTTCAACTTGCTAGGTCCACCCGTTCTTGAGAAAATCGGTGGTGACACACGGATAGACAGACGGACAAGAGAGTGATCTTATAAGGGTTCCTTTTTTAACCTTTTGAGGTACGGAACCCTAAAAATAAATAAAAATTTGGATGTTGCAAAATGATCATGATAGATGTCGCATAAACATTAAAATTTACTAAGAAAGTTATCTTATGCCTCTGCCCCCCCCCCCCCCCCACAAACTAAAAAAATCAAATTATATACAGAAGTGTCGGCAACAATGTCGCGAGTTCAATGGTTTTTTTGCCATCTCAAAAAATGCTCAACGCGTCTACTGAAGTTTTTACTTCAAAAATATATTACTGTTAGAAACAGTAAATACTTTTTGTTGTGATAAAATGAGCAAAGGCTATGTACACATGGCTACACATCATGCTATCCATTTCCAGTATAAGCTGACCTCTCATTCTACGAAAAGCCTACACAATGCGAGGTCAGCTTATACTGGAAGTTATAGCTTGATGTGTAGCCGTGTGTACTAAAAATCCGGACAAATGATTTGTCTACGCGATGAACTGTCAAAAGGTCATTGTATAGATTTGATATATTTTTTTGTAAACAATGTAACAAATTTGAAAAATACATATTAAATAAATACATATACAATATTAATACATATAAACTGGTAAAATAAATAATAATTCAACCATATTATAGTGCAATAAATTAAACTGGTTTTGTTTTATGTGATAAATCGACGGAAGGTGACAACTGACATTCAAAAAAAATCGTCACAGTCCCTACTACGCCGCCCGCGCCAGACGCCGGCCGGACTGAAGAATGGCTAGCAATTATTTGATCACTGTAATAAGGTTCAATATCGCATGTATCCTTAGTTAGACCATATTTTTATGCACAGAACTTAAAGACGTAAGTCTCAAATGAATTTTTTATCTTTTATAGGATTATTAATCAATCTATTAAAAATTTTGAGGCGCGAGGTAATAAAAAACTATATTTTCTTGATTTGAGTATTTGTTTTTGACAAAAAACTCGAAAAGTTTCAGAGAAACATCAAAACTTTCTTGAAAGCATCATTTTTGAAAGCGAAAAATTATAGTGCAAAACTATTTATGTAGAAAACACTTTTCGCTACTCGAAAGAAAAAACTCTGAAAATAACATATTGAAAGTTTGTATTGATAAGATATGCACTAGACTTCAGAAAAACCGACAAAAATCATACAATTTTTGGGAGGCTCGTCTTAAGGGGACACCGGAGGGACAATCGCCCATACAACACGTACTACCAAGATCATTTCTAATTGGAGCATATTTCTACCTAATAAGGTATTATTTTAATTTGAATAGTATTTATCTAGGTTCCCAACCATATATTAGATCAAAATACTTACCTAAAATGAAATAGAAGCGTATCGCATTCTGCGTGTTTTTACGTCATAAAATACCTGTTTTCAACCTAATTGTTTCGTATTAAAAACAACATCTTACGTATCCTAGTCATGAGAACATATATTATATCGTCTAGTTACAGAATAACAACACAATGAGAAAAATACAACAAGTTTTCAGTCATCATTTTCGGTATTACGGAACATGGTCAAAATCTAATCAAATTTAGAATCTTTCTATTGCTATCACTGTCGCTCTACGTGGCTAAACTTCGTCACTAAACAGGGATAGCGATATTCAGGCCGAAGTTTTTGACGCTGCCGAATTGAAGTTGCGCTCGGGGTTCGCTGGCGCGTTTACACTGACAAATGCTTTTTCACTAAATTTACACCAAGGCACAATGTCTTTAAATCCAACTATAACATAGGTGGTAAACCATTACAAGACTTGGATAGTAAAAAAGACCTAGGGGTAACTTTAGATAATAAATTGGCATATATCCCACATATTGAAGACATTATTAAGAGAGCATCTAAAATATTAGGGTTCGTCATAAAGAAACAGTAAACTTTTTAGAAAAGCCCCCGAACCAAAATATTATTATACAACACTTTGGTCCGAAGCATACTGGCATACTATCCTGTTGTGTTTTCTGTGGCATCTTGCCTACGCTGCAAATATTGCAAAAAAAGGTATCCTATGCAGAGCGGCTAAAGCATTTTAAACTATTGTGTCTGGAAAAACGTAGAACGCAGCTAGATCTCACATTTCTGTATAAAGTTTTGAATTCGCAAACAGATTCTCCTCAACTACTGCAAATGTTTCACTTTAGAGCTAAACGCAAAACGCCTCGCCAACCGATTGCACCACTTGTCCCTCCGCTCCGCACTACACTCCTTGGTAGCAACTGCCCCCATCCCCAGGCTTTGCAAAGCCTTCAATAACTGCAAGTACATTGATGTTTTTTCTGTAAATTTAAATAAGTTCCGTCGTTACTTAAGTGAGAACTTACTCAATTAAAATCAGATTACAATGTTTAGTTTAGTTCTTTATGTACATATGCACATCGCACGTGTACCTAGGGGAGTGTGCGGCGGAACTTTTCAACCTGATCCCACCATCTCCTTTCTATCAACGGACAACCAGACGCTCTGCGGTGCGCCACCGCTATATGGCAGAAATACCTCCCATTCGCACATAGCTGTTCTCTTAGACCTTTATTATGCGCACCGCCAAAGAGTGAAATGCCTTGCAAGTCCGTGTTTCCTGATAGCTACAACCTGGGCATCTTTAAGTCGCGAGTGAATAGGTTTCTTCTAGGCAAGCGTGTACCATCGTAGACTGCATCATCGCTTACCATCAGGCGAGATCGTGGTCAAACGCAAGCCTATGATGTATAAAAAAACCTAGCTAATATAATTACCTATACTAGAAAAAACATAGCTTGATCTCTGGGACAGCTGTCAGTAAAATCGCGCCTATGAAGTTCTGAATTTAACAGTACGGACAAACGTACCAGGCAATGTCATACTTTATGGGCATGCTGAGTTAATTATAGTGATGAGCGATGAATCATCGTGACCACAGACTGTAAACTATCGATATTTTGTATAAAACTTAATTCAAAATTAATTTATCATTTAAATGAAAAAAATAACGTTGTTGAATATTTAAAAAAACCATTATTTACAATAGTGAGTAAATAAAATCTAAATTCTAACCTACTCGTAACATTCCTTCCGAAAACTTTTGGGTTCGAGAGAAATTTAGCCGCGGCGTGTCTTCTTCCGCAAGATGGCGCCAACGCGCCGCCATCTTGTTTGACATGACCCATTCATTTCATTATAAATTTATAAGATTGCTCTAGCGATTCTGAAAGTGATTCGGATATTGATTTGGGGTGTACTCCTTTGGAATAAATAAATGTATGTATTAAAATATTCGTTTCATTTTATTACCCAAATCATAATATAATCCAATATACATATAATTATGGCAGACAGCCTTCGTGGCGAACACAACTGCTGCGCAGGAGATCGCAGGTTCGATCCTCGCTCAGTGCAAATATTTGTATGCATGAATATGGGTTTTTGCACTGGTCAGGTCGTGCCTCGGAAAGCACGTTAAGCCGTCGGTCCCGACTGCCATACGAATATCTAATGGCAGTCGTTACGGGTTGTTGGAGCCCTCAAAAGTCCAACAATTGGTCTTACTGCAAAGCTTCTATCGATAATTACTATCGATATATTTTTCTGTATCATAACAACCCTAGGAATGCCAATTTAACAAATGTCGCAGAGATCAAGCTATGGTTTTTCAAGTATAGTTTATGTCTTAGTTCTATTTTATAGTATAGTTATTCTTAGGTTTATTTTTATTAGCATGCAGTGTTAACATGTAATTGATTGTGCAATTAGCTCCAATATGTAATGTAAAGTATTAATTGAATGTATCGTTGTAACTATCGTTGGTAACCTAAATAAATAAAAAAAATAACGGTGTTTGTAAAGGAACCATAAGAAGGCTATTTGGAGCTTCTCGAGCAGGAGCGCATACAGTACGTGCTTTCGTGTGGATTCCATACACATGCACTGGTTTCTAGTTTAGAAGGTACATGCTCGTTTCGAAAGTCACGTGCGTGTCTGAGGACGAACCCAAGGCACCTATACGACTCCTTCGCCAGCGCGGTCGCATGATTATGAAATGTGAGTCGTGGGTCGAAAGTGACTCCCAAATCCTTGACTGTGTAAGTTCGTGCTACCACCTGCGGTTGTTCATTTTATAATCAAAGTATACCGGGCGCCTCATTCGGCCAAAGCTCATACGAGTGACATTTGCTGTGGTTAAACTCCATCCTGGAGTTCATCATGGCGCATGCAACTGCGTCCAAATATCGGGATACTCAAAAACTGACAAATCATGGTAAATGTCTCGATTTTAGTACAAATAGTGTTCATAACCATGCTAGTTTCATAAATAATATCTAACTAAACGTCATCCTGTTTTTGTAAGAATTGTGATGTAGAAGTGGGCGTGGGTGCCGTCGGCGTCAAGCGTCAAGCGGTGCTTGCGAAGGGAAGTGGTCAATGAGCTCGCGAGTCGCTGGCGGGTGATTGCAGTCCAGTACATCATGCATCACATTACATCATTCATTACTCATTCATACTCATTACTGGAGACGGAGGAAGCTGCCCACGGCCGCGGCCTATCTCACTAACTGCGAGACAATGCCAACCGCACCTATTTTATCTCAATAAACTGCTCTAGATGCCAATTTTACGACTAACTATACTAGTGATTCGCCGCGAACTGAGATCTCGCGAGTCTCAGATTAAAACAAATATTATTTGTAATCTTCGACTATCCAAATAGTGTCACGAAATAAATAACCAACTAACATTGAATAAACAGTGTACATACATAAGCAAAATACTTATATAATTATATACAAATATATAAGTACTCATCAATAAATTAGGTGCACAATAATACAGCATAGTACATAAATATTCCATACTAATAATAAAAAAGGTATATTATATAAAATACTATAAGTAGGTATACCTAGTCAGGTCATAAATTCTGTCACATGTTTAATATAAAATAATTGAAACAAGTTTATTCATTATGTAACCATTTATATACCAAAATGAACTTAACAAAACATAGATTCTTATGACACTAAAGTTTATTCAAAATGACCTCCGCGATTTTGAATACAGGCCTTCAATCTGCGCGGCCAGTCGTCTATCGCAGCACGAACGAGGTCCATGTCAATATCGGCGGCTGCCTTAATCAAGGATGTCTTGAGTGACTCCAAATTGGGATGAGGCTTTGAGCACGCCTTTTCCTCCAAGTGTTGCCATATCTTGTAATCTAACGGATTCAAATCTGGACTGGAGGAGGGCCAGTCTTCGTGCCGGATGAAGTCGATTTCACGCGCCGCCAGCCAGACTTGTGTGCTCTTCGCTCTATGAGCTGGCGCCGAATCTTGTTGGAATACCCAGTGCCTGTTATTGAACATGGTATGAGAAACAGGTTCCACAAGGTTCGTCAGGACTGTATTTTGATACACAACTGCATTAGTTTTTACACCTTTCTCACAAAAATGTACTTCTGTTAAGCCCCAATAAGAAACTCCCAACCATACCATGAGCGAGGATGGAAAATGACCTCGTTGGACACGCGGAATACGGTTGCTCGCTTCTTCACTACTGTGTGCGTACACCTTATCATTTTTTTGTTGTAGCTCTCTTCTACGGTAAAAATTTTTTCATCCGAAAAAAGAATTTCCCGATATTTTTTTCTCGCGTACCGCTTCAACAAAGCGCGGCATCTCTTCAGTCTCAGGTCCATTAGACGAGCATTCAAACGATGTCCTGTTTTTCTTCGATATGCCCGAAGCCCTAAGTCTTCATTTAACACCCTTTTCACCGTGGTTCTGCTTAACCCCATCTGAAGGGCCAACAGTTTCTGCTTACGTTTGGAATTTCTTTGAATTCGCGCCTTCACAGATTTTATCACTGCTGGAGTCCTAACAGACCGAGGGCGACCACTTCTTGACCTGTCATCTACACTAGAGTCTTCATTGTATCGTTTGATGGTGCGATAAACGAATCTTTTGGTCATATTCAAATTTTTCAGTATGTCAAAAATTTGAATTGGCGCGTAACCGCAACGATGCAACGCAATAACTGCAACACGGTCTTCTTTAAGCGTCCACTCCATATTTAAAAACGATTAAAATTCTAAAAAGTATACATTTTTATTTTCATGAACAATGCGAAATTCGAATTCTATAAACTTTTTTGTGGCCAGCATTCTAAAAGAAAAGTGTTTACTGTGTGACAATACTTATGACCTGACTAGGTATATAGGTGTACAATATTATTATACAATTGACAATGCTTTTGCAGATACTTATAATTTTATTTTATTGATTTCTTTTGTTTAAGTAGGTGTTTATTTTATATTGTAAAATTTGTTAGTCGCTATTGACATTATAATTAAGTTTCTACCAATGTGACATTGTAAATTATGCTAACTATTTTTATTTGATCTTTTTTATATTGTACCTACTGACATATCTAAGAACAATTAATTTGTCGAAAGATGAAATAAATGAAATGAAATAGAAAGGTGAAATAAAAACCAAGAGTAGCGTAACGATAGATGAGAAAATGAGAAATCAGCATTATAGTGCAGATAGATGTTTTAAAAATATTACTGTTTTAATGATGGGAAGGGATTTGGCAGTTCTAATGTGTGGAGGAGAGTTCCATAGGACGGATAGCTTGTACAGTGAAGGATTTATCATAAAAGTTGTATATAAGAAGAGTGTACAGGAGTTTTAAGTTGCAAGGTCTCAGAGGAGCGCAAGGCCCGAGGATTTGATTGATGAAGATACTCAAAGCGCTCTCTGAGATAAGAATGACTGGAATGGTTAAACATGATAATGTACTAGAGAAAGAGAATATGCGCATTCCTGCGGCAGCGAGTTGTCTTATACCACTGGTATCGTGCCGTCTTCTTGGAAAGTGACCCATGTCCACCCAATCCCTAAAAAAGGGGATCGAACCAATCCGTCTAACTATCGGCCTATAGCAATTACTTCCCTACTCTGTAAAGTGATGGAGCGAGTAATTAATACTCAGCTTCTTAGGTATCTTGAGGAACACCAGCTGATCAGTGACCGCCAATACGGCTTTCGTCATGGGCGATCAGCTGGTGATCTTCTAGTTTACCTCACTCACCGCTGGGCGGAAGCCGTCGAGAGTAGGGGGGAAGCTCTAGCTGTTAGTCTAGACATCGCGAAGGCGTTCGATCGGGTGTGGCACAAGGCGCTTCTCTCGAAGCTTCCCTCATACGGCCTCCCCTGGGGACTTTGCAGTTGGGTCGCCAGTTTCTTATCCGGGCGGAGCATAAGAGCCGTTGTAGATGGTTCCTCCTCGGACTCAATGCCCATTAACTCTGGTGTACCCCAAGGGTCAGTGCTATCGCCCACACTGTTTATTCTTCACATCAATGATATGCTGCACATAAGCGGCCTTCATTGTTATGCGGATGACAGTACGGGTGATACTTTCTACACTGGTCGCCCTAATGTCTCTCGGTCGGAAGTGGAAGACAACAGACAAAGACTTGTGTCTGAGGTTGAAGGCTCTTTGGAGCGTGTGTCAGATTGGGGTAACCTTAATCTGGTCACCTTTAACCCAACCAAGACGCAAGTCTGTGCGTTCACCACAAAGAAGGCCCCTTTCACAATAGCTCCACGGTTCCAGGGCATTCCTCTCCCCGTCTCGGCGAGTATAGGGATTCTGGGAGTCGAAATTTCTAATGAGGTCCAGTATGGGAGTCACTTAGAAGCAAAAGCTGTGCTCACCTCCAAAAAACTTGGAGTCCTTAACCGTGCCAAACAGTATTTTACGGCACAACAACGGCTATTGCTGTACAAAGCGCAAGTTCGGCCGCACGTGGAATACTGTTCCCATCTTTGGCACGGAGCTCCAAAGTACCAATTGCTTCGTTTTGACTCCCTTCAGAGAAGAGCCATTAGAATAATCGGTGATCCCAAACTCGCCGACAGGCTGGAACCGCTGAGTCAACGCCGTGACATCGGATCGCTCAGTGTATTCTACCGCCTGTATAATGGGGAATGTTCTGAGGAGCTATTTGATCTCATCCCGTCGTCGAGATTTTACCACCGCACTTCTCGACAACGTAATAAAGCTCATCCACATATAATCGACAATTGGGTATCGCGCACCACACGCTTCACGCGATCTTTTCTACCCCATACTTGCAAGATGTGGAATGAGCTACCATCTGAGGTTTTCCCATTAGACTACGACATGGCACGCTTCAAGAGAAATGTAAAGAGGTTTCTTCAGTGTAGGGAACGCATCGACAATACCCCGGGTGTTGCCGGTGTCAATAGGCGACGGTGACCACTTACCATCAGGTGGGCCGTAAGCCTGTTTCCCCACAAATAACATAAAAAAAAAAAAAAAAAAAAAAGCGAATGGGTAACCACTTGAGCTTGTTGCGAAAATCAGAGACGTGGTCATATTTTCGCAGGCCAAAAACAAATCGATTACAGACATAGGCGCTCTAGTTTATCGAGATGTTTCTCGGTAAGATCCGGATAGCAGGCAACAGCATAATCCAGAATAGGAAGAAAGAGGGATTGAGCCAGCGTAACCTTGGTGGATGTCGGCAGAAAATTTAACGAATATCTTCCGGCTTAATTCGGCGAGATGGGGTCCCCATGACAAGTTCTTATCCATAAGCACGCCCAAGTTCTTGACACAGACGCTATGGGTATACACACACCATCAAACAGATTCGGAGGTAGACTGGGCCAGTTGATCTTAGCGGTCATCTTGGAGCTAGCAGGTAACGGGAGTTCATGTGATGTGGGAACTCTTTTTTGGGGTACAAATTGCAGTTATTCTGGATTTCAGACTTTTGCCTATATTTGTGTCACTTAAGCTACACGTATACTAAATTACAGTACTGTGGGGTCACTGGTGTACCCTGTGAATTTTGTTAAAGTTTAGTTTTTATTATGGCTAATAACTCAAAAACTATACAGAATTTACGAAAAATAAAAACGGAGTCTAAATGTACTAATGAATACCTTTTATTTGACGTCTCACTTGACCAGTTAGCCTCATTTTCATTTTTTTTACCCCTCTTGAATCCCAATATCTCAACAACCCCCAACATTTTTAGCTCATTTAGACACACCAAAATTGTGCCATCACTACCTACGAGGATCAAAAAGTAGTGAGAACGACATACTCCTTGGTAGGAAAAAAAATAAATACTGGCAGGCAAAGCTCAGATACATATTTGTAATATTAATAAAAAAAAACATCTTTGATTCTCTTTTGTTTTTTTTTCTGAATGTAGTCATTTGTTTGCTTCGTGTCGGAACGTGTTCTCGAAAATGGAGAAAAACGAAGTGTGAGCCGTTATTAAATACCTCTTGTTTAAAAAAGTTAACGACGCAGAGATTCATTGCGATTTGGAGGCAACATTAGGAGAGTCTGCTCCGCCGTATTCCACTGTCGCAAGGTGGGCTTCTCAATTTCGAGTAGGGAGAACGAGGACGGAAGACGAACATCGTTGCGGCCGTCCATCGACGTCAGTCACCCAAGAAAATGTTACGAAAGTCGAGAAAATTGTATTGAGCGATCGAAGAGTTACCATCCGATACTTAATTCAAGAAACGGGCATTTCATATGGAAGTATTCAATCCATATTGAAACAATCTTTGAATATGAGAAAAGTCTCCGCAAGATGGGTGCCGAGAATGTTAAGCGACAGTCAGGAACAAAATCGACTTGACATTTCGAAGATATTGTTGGAGATGTTTCAAGAAGATTTTGAAAACTTTTTGTCTCGTTTCGTAACAATGGACGAAACATGGGTCCATCATTTTGATCCCAAGACAAAACAGCAATCTTCGCACTGGAAACGGCGATCATCACCGACCCCGAAGCAGTTTCGTGCCGTGGCATCGGCTGGCAAGGTTATGGCCTGAATATTTTGGGACTCAGAAGGGATATTGTTGATTGATTACCTGGAGCGTGGAACCACTATTACAGGTCAATATTATGCAGCTTTAATTCCCAAGTTGAAGAATGCCATCAGAGAAAAGGAGAGGGAAACTTCGAAGGGGCGTGCTGTTTCATCACGACAACGCACCCGCGCACAGGTCGGCAGTTGCGATGGCTGCCATTCAGCAAGCTGGCTTCGAATTGGTCGACCACACCCCTTATTCATCAGATCTAGGCGCCTAGCGATTTATAGCTGTTCCCCAAATTGAAGGAATACTTAAGGAGAAACAGGTACGAAGACGATAAGGGGATGGATGCCGTGGAGAGCTTTTTGCAGGACCAAGACAAAACTTTTTTATGAAAGGGATTGAAGCCTTGGAAAAGCGCTGGACTCGGTGTGTAGAGAGACTCGGATACTATGTAGAAAAATACAGTATTAAGTTATCAATAGTCATTACATTCTATTTCATTCTCACTACTTTTTGATCCCTCCTCGTACATACAACGCCGATTTGCCCAAGTTGATTTAGAGATCTCGCTTCGCTCGATCAATAAAACCACACGAGCCACAACCAATAAACATATAAGTAAGCATAAAATGTATATTTAACATTTAATGTATATATCTACATACCGGGCCGTGGGGCGCCGGCAGAAGAATGTTGCCCCTCCGCTCTTGTCCGTGGATGCAGTAGGAATCTGCTAAGGGATACCTCCGAAAGATGGGCAGCAGCATCTTTTCAATACCTTATACTGCGCTCGCCAACCCACCTGCCAAGCGTGGCGAGTATGGCAACAACCCCCTCATGATAGATTTGCAAAATAAAACCAGGCCCCGAGTCCCCGGCAGCCCCGCTAATCCTGGCTACGGTAGCAGTCACGGTAATGGCGGGGCCAGGGGTGCTAAGAATCCCCAGGAGACGATCGGCTACCAAACCCTACGACGACCACTGGCCCTGGTAACACACAACATCCGCACTTTGAGGACAGACGAAAAGATTGTTGAGTTGGAAGAAGAAATTAGTAGATTACACTGGGACATTTTGGGGTTATCAGAAGTCCGTAGAGAGGGCGTGGACACGATATCCCTCAAGTCTGGTAACCTACTATACTACCGGGAGGGCGACCAACAGTCCCAAGGTGGTGTTGGGTTTCTCGTTCACAAGTCACTCATAAACAACATTATCACCATCGACAGTGTGTCGAGCAGGGTCGCGTACCTGACACTCAGAATATCTAAGCGATATTCACTGAAGGTCGTTCAGGTATATGCGCCGACCTCTTCACAACCAGATGAAAAAGTAGAGTCTATATGTATGAGGACATCAGAAGAGCCATACATACGAACAAAACTCACTTTATTGTTGTTATGGGGGATTTCACTAGGCATGAGAAGCGATGATGAGTTGAGAGTGGGGCAATTTGGATATGGGCAACGGAACCCCAGGGGACAGAGGCTGGCCGATTTTCTGGAGAAAGAAGGACTCTTTATGATGAATTCTTTTTTCCAGAAGCCGCCTCACAGGTAATGGACCTGTATGAGTCCCAACGGTTCCACGAGAAATGAGATTGATTTCATCTTCACCAACAAGAAACGAATATTTAATGATGTCTCTGTGATTCACAGGGTGAAAACCGGCAGTGATCACCGAATTGTTAGAGCCACATTGAATATGAACGTTAAACTTGAAAGGTGCTGTTTGATGAAGTCTACGCTCCGACCCACTTGCGCACATATCCAAAACCTCGAGAGCTTTC